>BDJD01000605.1:80030-94857 GCA_002564525.1 Rosa multiflora
CGAAAAAAAAAAAAAAAGAGGAAAAGAATATTTTTTTTTTTCTAAAGTAATTGAGGGTATAATAGACTTTTTAGGGGAAAATAATGGAGTTTTTGACGGATGTTTGATGGTAGGGACCAATTGGGAGGAAATTGGGAGTTCAATGACTTTTTAGGTGAAATTCGAAGGTCAGTGACTGAAACGATGAAATCCTATAAGTATAGGGAGTAAGCAGTATTTAACCCTTAAAAAAATATACCAAAAACATAATAGAGTAAGTAGGAAAAGAATCTCTAAAAATAGAGTAAATAGACAAAAACCCTTTTTACTAACTAGGGTTATGATTAAAATCCAAATTCACAATCAATAGCTCAATTAATAGAGCGTCTGTTTCCTAAGCAGAAAGTCATGGGTTAACCTGGCCCTCATTCAATAATCAATAGCGCAATCAATGGAGAGTCTGTTTCCTAAGCGAAAAGTCATGGTTAACCTGGCCCTCATTCAATAGTTATTGTAATCACGTACAATTGTTTCTTCCAACATCTTAAATTATAAAATTTGTTTTCAAATAATGCTTAATAATTAAATACTTATATTCCCGATCATCACTCACCCTTTCCATTTAAATGACAAAAGCCAAAGTTTCTCCATAGATATTCATTCTTAGGTAACCTGTATATTACCAAGTTTCTCATAAAAATTGTATCATTCATGTCAAAGTTGTTGCCGTTTAAAAATCATAGTTTTTTTTTTTTTGAAAGGACCATAGTTTTCTTATTGCCATTCATTTTCATGTAAACTATATGTTATATTAGTCTCCTCTCAATTGATTGAGATGTTGTGAGTTTGACACACAAAATATTAGATCTTGTGTATTAAGAGTTATTGGTGTAATAAAAAAAGAAGGAATGTAAAAAAAAAATTATGTTACCAGGTTTCTTTACAAAAAGTATTATAATCTTTTAATCCATTTCAAGAGTAATCTCAAATCACAAATTAATGAAAATACGTGAAAGGTTATGTAAGATATATATATTTGGTTGGGTCAGACTCAACAAGAGTATGTTCAACATTATTATTAGACTCAGATATGGGTTCAGAACGTACCTCCAGATGATCTTCAGAACTTGGAAAATCTTGGTCAATGAGGGATAAATGAGGAGAGGGAGTCACTGTCAAAGGTTCTTCGGCTTGATTTTCTGATTGGTTGAAAAAGGTTTTGTGCTCTTCTGCCACAGAATTCGACTGGTCAATACTATGCTCATCAGGATTCAACTGGTCGATGGATAAGTTTGACCGGTCAATCAAGCTTCTTTGTTCCTTTGGATCTGTCATTGATTGGTTGATTTGAATACTTCAACCAGTTGGATCATGGTCGTCAATACATTCTTCTTCACCCTCATGATTTTTCTTCAATGCTCCACCAACAAACATCTCATCAAAAAACTCATTCTCCCCGTGAAGATAAATGTTGTTGGGGGTAAAATAACACATGTCCTCATAGAATGTTACATCCATTTTAACATAGAACGTCTTCCAAGTAGGTGGATGTGTAGGGGTCATCATGGGCCGGGCTAGGGCCGGCCCTACCCTAAATTTTAGGGCTTAGGGTCGGGCAAGGCCGGGCCTAGTCAAAGCCAACAAAATTTAGGGCCGGGTAGGGTCTGGCCAGGGCTTAAATATGCTAACTCTTACCCGCCATAAAAGCCCGATCTATTAGGGCCGAAAGGGCCTGGTCGGGCCGACCTTCTGAATAGGGCCGAAAAGGCCCTTATTTTGTTTAATAAAAAAAAAACTTACATTATTTTTTTGTTCCTCAAAATGTGACTCAATGGTTATATAGGTAATATAAGACATTGTTTTTAGTCGATCATATTTAATGTGTGTGTGTGTGTGTGTGTGTGTAGGAATTAACTTATAACATTTATTAATATTAGTTAAGGTGGTTATATTCAATTAACTATCTCTCTAAATCTCCTAATATGAATTGTTATGTAACAAAGAAAATAAAAACTAAAGAAAACAAAGCTTAAGAAATCAATTACAAAGAAAGAGATAAATTGCATATTATACAAAAAAGAGAAACATAATTAAAAAATAGAAAATTATTAGGGCTTATTCGGGCGGGCCTAAAGGGCCGAGCCGAGTTTCATTCTCATGGCCCATACCCTACCCTATTTTAATGGGCCGTCCCGCCCTAATGCAAGGGCCTAAGGGCCAAATGATGACCCCTAGGTGGATGATAGCACTTGTAGCCCTTCTGATGAGAACTATAACCCACAAATACACATTTGAGAGCTCATGCATCCAACTTTGACCTCTGATTTTCGGGTATCTGGACAAAGGCAACACAACCAAAGACACGGGTAGAAATATTGTGGAAGGAAGGACTAGAGACATAGGTTGATAGGACCTCAAGGGGAATACGCCCCTAAAGAACATTGGAAGGAAGATGATAATAAGATGTGAAGCAGTTCAGACTGCTTCACCCCACGATACTTGGGCATATAAGCACCAAATAAAAATGTTCGTGCTATGTCCAAAAGATGATGATTTTTACATTCAGACACACCATTTTGTTCAGGTCTTTAGGGACAAGTGGTTTGATGGATTATATTGTGTTCTTGGAAATGTTTCAAAAAATCATGATTAACAAAATCCCCCCCATTATCAAAACGAGAAACTTTGATATGACCATTGAACTGTATTTGAATCATTTTTTGAAAGGCTTGAAAAGCAAAAAACACAGCATCCTTAGATTTAAACAATTCTACCCATGATAATCAAGTGCAATCATCAATAAACAGGACAAAATAACACAGTCCAGAAACAATGGGTTTTCTGGAAGGTCCCCACACATCAGAGTGAATAATCTCAAAAAGGGTAGCACTTTTATTGGAAACACTTTAAGGATAACTAGCATGATGACTCTTAGTAAGAACACAGGTTTCACAAAGTAAAGTAGACTCGTTTATCCCAATAAACAAAGAAGGCGTGTCTTTTTTGATATTGCTCAAAGAAGGATGCCCAACACGGCGATGCCACAACCATACCTCACTAATTTGACCAGAACTTGTTGCATGTTAAAGCAGCTCGAGTTTCTTTGTTGACTTCTCTCCACCATACTTGCAATCAAGATGGAACTGTTTCCCCCTCAAATATCCACGACCAATTACTTCCCTAGTGAGAAGATCCTGAAAAATGGCATACATATGGAAGACTGTTACCGAGCACTTAGACTGAGCATTTAATTGTAGTACGGATATTAAATGATGAGATAAAGCTGGAACATATAAAATATTATGAAGTTCTAAAGCAGGAGTGAATCAAATTCTACCTATCCCCATTACAGCGAAAGACTCACCATTAGCATTTATAACACTAGACACAGGTGGGGTGACAAATTGGAAAAACGAGATTTGTCCTAAGTCATATGATCTGAGGCACCTGAATCAATTATCTAAGTATCTCCACCAATAAAGTCAAAAATTTGTAAAGCAACACCAACCTTACCTCAATTTATGTGAATAACCAATGTAGAGATCTTACCATCAGATTTCGAATTGTTAAAGTAGCCAAGTGGGTAGCCAACCAATTTGTAACATTGCTTTGGTGTGTCCAAAGTTCTTGCAGTAGCTGCAGAACAATTGAGAGAATACATGATTAAAAACTTGATTATGCAGCGGAATTGAGACAAAAGGTGCGTCGACTAATCGACTAGTCAAGAAGCCATAGGAAACATTCTGAAAGATAGAAAAATAATCCTAACCTCCAAATTAGAGGAAGGAACAGAGATCTAACCCCAAAGTGTGGGGAAAGAACAATGAAGGAAAAAAAAAACAAAGTCTTTTCAGATCTTTGCTCTGATACCAAGTCAAATTATGAAATGAAAAGGAAGAAAGATTTGTGAGTGATGAATTTTCTGATATACATTCAATGGTGTATATGGGGTTATATATACAAGCCCTACAATACTACATGTTGTAAAACACAAGACATCTTGGTCTCTAAGTCATCTTGTTCTTCAAGTAAACTTGTTCTCCAAGTTTGCTTCTCCTACAAGATTGTTTTTCCTTCAAGTACAAGTTTACTTCTTCTTCAAGTAAACTTCTTCTACAAGCTTTGACTCACAAGTCAACACAGATCAGCACTGAGAGGTTCGGCTTCCTGAGACCGGTGTGGAAAATCAAAAGAGCTCTTGGAATTGGCTAGAAAGCCGTATCCGTCGTGTTATCTCCGATGTCCGCGAGTTCGCTAATACCATTGTCAAGCAAAAGAAGCGAGAGATGGACGAGATGAAGACATGGAGTTTCACGATCTGCTGTCTCGGTTCTTAGGATCCGGCCACTTAGACAAGAAATTAGTCACTGACAACGTCATCAGCTTCACCCTCTCCGGAAGAGACACTACCTCGATTGCACTGGCATGGTTCTTCTGGCTAATATCAAACCACCCAAACGTGGATAACGAAATTCTCAAGGAAATAGAAGAGAAATCGAAGACTGGAGCAAGATATGATGAAGTGAAGGACATGGTGTATACACACGCGGCGCTCTGCGAGAGCATGAGACTGTACCCACCGGTTCCGATCGACAGTAAAGAGGCGGTGGTCGACGACGTTTTGCTGAATGGGACTAAAGTGAAGAAGGGGATGGCAGTGCTATACCATGTTTACGCGATGGGGAGGATAGAGCAGATATGGGGCAAGGACTGGGCAAAGTTCCAACCTGAGAAGTGGTTGGAGCGTGGCGTGGCGTGGCGACAGAGAAATGGAGGCTTGTGGCAAAGGACTCGTTTAACTACCCGTTGTTTCAGGTGGGGCTGAGGATTTGTTTAGGGAAGGAGATGGCGTTCTTGCAGATGAAGAGGATGGTGGTTGGGTTTTGAAGAGGTTTAAGGTGGTACCAGAGAAGAGAGAGAATGGGTTAGAGCATCTCCAACAGAATACTTATTTTAAAAAAAATTTGAAATTTAACTAGTTTTAGGCTAAGTTTGATCTCCAACAGACTAGCTAAACAAAAGCTAAATTTAGCTTTAGCTAAAAGACCTAGCTATATTTAGCTAGAGAGGAGAGAGAATTTAACTTGAGTTTTAGGTATTTGTTGGAGCATAACTCAATATTCAACTAGCTATATTCCAATTTTAGCTACTTTAGCTATCATTGTTGGAGATGCTCTTAGAGCCGGATTTTGTTGCTTAGCTTACCGCGAAAATAAAGGGTGGGTTTCCGGTCACCGTTGTGGAGAGGGTTTAAGGGTTTGACTCTGTGTGTCTTAAGCTAAGACTATTCAAATATGAGCTTCCCACCCCTTTAGTTTATTTGTAGATCTCAGCTTTACGGTTTATTTATTTATTAATTTTTTTTAAGAAAAATGAAATTTCATAAACATGTACATTTGATAGCTAAGATGAACTATTTAACCTATTGAAATACAGAAAACAAAAACACATTTTTTATGTGCTATTTGAAAACATTTTTCGTATGACTAATGTACATATAACTTAGATGAAGAAACGAAAAAATATTTTCACTTGTTATGTTATTTTTTTTTACCAAAGTATGAATATCTTTCACAAATAAAGGTACAAGATTATACCAATTGTGATTGTCACCGGAATAAAGTCAGCAGCTTAAAACCTCACGAAAAAAAGAGCACAACAAATTCACCAAAGACACAAAGGTGCAAAAGCCACTTGACAACTCTTTTTTAACATAGCCCGCATGTGAACTTCCATAATTTGGGAGATAACCATAGAGCCTCAACCATACTTAGGGTTTCCCTTGCAGGTTTGCAATAAAAACTATTGGCACGTTTACTTACTTGGAATGGAAAATAATCATGAATCGGAGACAAGTGGAATGGGAGAAGAAAGGAATCGGTATTGATTCCGGATGAATGATTCCTAAACTCATCTCCCCTCTTCGTAATCGAATTCCTGAGTATTCAGGAATCGATTCCTGATAAGGAGGTAGGACCTACATCCATTCCGATTCCTTTATTTATGTGTTAGTAAACGCATGAATTCTTTTACCCGGAATCATTCCGATTGGTTTATGTGTTAGTAAACGCAGACCCCGTAATCATTCACTTTCCTTCTAAGTAAGTAAACGTGCCCTATATGTATTACGTCGCATCAACCATATAATAAGGAGACTAGTTGATAGCCTTCTTTCTTTATCCTCTTAACAATTCAAATTGGGTGCCTTCGTTAGAATGATGTTCAAAGGAGAAATGCAAGAGCAGATCCGTACGTTCGTGCAACGGAAAAAACCCAACAAATTGATAGATCTTACTAAAGACCTCTCTTTAAAATCTCTCCACCATTAACCGGGATGAACATTATTTCAAAAACCTCCCCTCAGTTTTAAGTAATACTTTATTTAGTGGAAGGGAAAATAAAATTTAACTTGTTACGGCACTGCCATCTCCTTCTTCATTAAATTAGAGAAAAATTAGAATATGGAAAACTTGTTAGAGTTGCTCTAACAATTCTAATTGGGTGCCTTCATTAAAGAACCAATATTAGAATGATGCTAAAAAAAATGTTAGAGCACATTCCATTCACGCAGGGAAAAAGACCCAAACATTGATAAATCTTTCTAAAGAACTCTCTTGAAATTCTCTCCACCATTAACCAGGACGAGAATCATTTCAAAGAACTCTCTTGAATTTTAAGTTGTAACTAAATACTGGTTACCACTTTGTGATTTACGTCCAAAATTAATTCAGTGTCGGACTTTCAATTTCATCAAAACACCCTTGCACTATAATTTCTCATCCAATAGGTCATTCCGTCATGTGTCCGTGAAATGGATCCGTTAAATTGCTGACGTGCCGTGCCAACTCAGCTCCGGTGGTGCCCACTTGATAGAAAAATTTCCCAAATTAACCCTGACTCTCTTCTAACTCAGATTATAGCCACAATCACTATATTACCCGAGCTCGTCGGAAATCTGGCTCGCAATCTTCTAATCCAGATTTTCAGCGAGTGTTTACAGTTTGCAGTTTCTTGGTTAGGTATCATGACAATGGAGGAGGAGGAGAAACTTCCTCATTCTAATCCGGAGAAGGGAATACGTCCCTGTACTTTCTATAAAAGGGAGGAATCTTCTGTTTAACTCTGCTTCAACACCGAGTTCTTCACCTGTTCTTGATTTTCAGTGAAGAATCTGGCTCTAAACTATTAATCACTTCTTGATGGGAACTTTTATCAATTAGAAACTTTTGTTCATTAATTGAAACTTCTGGTACGACCCACCTCTCTGAATACTTTTGTTCACCAACATAATCAATTAAACTTGTTTTCTGTCTCCTTGTTGATCATGTATAGCAGTACTGCTCAACCAAATTTAAAATCAAGCCTAATTGCCACCATTTTTTTGTCTTATTTCTTATCACACACAGCACACTGATTTTGGAAAACAAAGCAACTGATATCAATTAAACTTTGTCTCCGTTTCTTTTGTCTTCGATCAGCACCGTTTCTAGAAATAAGACCTAACCAAGTTTGAATGCTTGGTTTAAACAATTAACCTTAATGAACAACTGCCAATTCCTAGTTGAATTTCATATTTCCGTTACTATAATGGAAGGAGGTGGGAACAATCTATCAAACATTGTGCATCTCACTTACTGCAAACGTCTAAATCTCTTAGGACCTTAATGAACAAGTATGAATAATAAATAATTAAATATGCAATATTGCATTTCTATACTAACAACTGCCAATTCCTAGTCGAAGACAAACATTACTTGTTCATTAAGGTCCTAAAAGATTTAGACGTTTGCAGTGAGATGCACAATGTTTGCTAGATTGTTCCCACCCTCCTTCCATTATAGTAACGGAACTATGAAATTCAACAAATATAGAAAAGACTTGACCAGCTGAAAAAAACCAACATTGACTTTTTGGTGACTGTTTTGCTTGTTGTATGAATAACGGGTCCTATATCTTTATGGAAAAATCATGTGAGAAGAACTTTCAAATTTAAGTTGGAAAAACAACTAGAAGCAAGCCAAATATGCTGACGACTTTGCTTAGGTATGGATATTATTTTATAATTTTGCTACTTATTTGTTGACTCTGCTCACTCGAGAGTTTAAAGATATCTAATTGATTTTAGTAAAATTAACGAGAGTTAATTTGATCTAAGTCCAAAACTCACAATCCATATTAAATGTAATCTGGATGAATTTTTTTGTTAATTGCGGTCTTATGACTCAACTGCAATATTAAATTTATTTCATTTTCTATCTTGCTGACTCAACACCTATATTTTTCATTCCTAAACAACCGTACACTTTAATTACCGGGTATGTATTGATATCATTCTCGATTGTTAATGAGAATTGTAATTTACACTCCCATTTTACAATCAACACTCTATGTTTTCTTTGTACTATCTTAACATCATATTTTTACAATCTATATTATAAAAGGACAAAACTTAAGATATCAAGAAAGAAAATATAGAGTGTGGATTATAAAAATAGGGAGACTCTCTTTGTTAATTACATTTATGGTGATGGTGTGTGCATGTTTCATATTCATGCAAAATCTAAGACCATATATACAAATTAAGCCAAACCAAGTTAAGTATGAAAAGAGAGCCCGTTGTTCGACTTTAAAAGTTTAAAGTGAAAATGAGCCTTTCCGTTTGGTTTTTGGAAAATTAACGTGGGTTTGCAGGGGTTTGATGTATATTACACCAATGATTAATATATAATGGCCCAAATCATGTCCTTAATTAATTATGATCCACTGGTCAGTCTGAGAAGGACGTTTGAATACCACAAAATATTTGAGTGTAGCAGTCACCATCTATATTCTATAAATAGAACCACCATAAAGATACTCTAAATTAGCTCCATCTCCAGATCCATGGTTTTGAGAGAGAGGCCAAAGATCGCTAGTGAGAGAAACTCCACCTCTCTAGTTTTCTCCTCTTCCGGTCTTCTCCAAACTCCTTTCCAATCCTACCTCCCTTAGATTTTCCACCCTCCCCTCCTCCGTTGCCATGTTCCAAACCCCACCTACAACACCTTTCCACTGTTTCCTGATTGCCAAGCCTTTCTTCCCGTCAAAAAAACAGTTTATTTTGTCTCTCCACTTGTTGGAGTTCTATTGCCTGCTCTACCCACACGTGGCAGTTTGATACTGATTTTCTTCCATTCTAGAAGTTTTTTGGACTTTTGTCCTGCCCCCTTGCTCCCAGCATGTCCTCTCATGACCACCTTGCGTCCCGTCTAGAGAACACATGTTGTCTGGAGGAAGTCGAGAACGAGATTTCCCTCATTGGTGCAATCATAGCTGATGTTGTCCCTAACACTGGTGGAATCAAAGGCTCTCTCAGATCCTTCTGGAAGGACATTGGCAGCTTTAAGCTCACCCACCTCCATCACAACTTGTTCTCTATCAAGGCAACCCCAGAAGGTGCCTCCAAACTTCTGGAGGGTGGTCCCTGGCATGTGGATAACATGAGGTTCAACGTGGTAAAGTGGCTTCCCAACCTCACTATCAATGATATTCACTTCCATAAGGTTTGGTATTGGGTTCAGATTTCAGGGCTCACGAGAGAAAAGATGAACACCCAGAATGCCAGGTTGATTGGGTCTGAGATCGGGTCAATTCTGGAGATAGAAGACCCCGACAAGGTTGATGCAACTCTTCATGGTTTCCTGAGAGTGAAGGTTCTCATGGATTCCAGAAACCCCTTCCCTACTGGTTTCTGGCTTCCTCTAAACAACTACACCTCAACCAGGGTATACTACGCTTACGAAGGCCTCTGTGACTTTTGTTACAAATGTGGGCGGCTAGGGCACCACCTGGATGTCTGCAAGAATTTCAGACTTATCAACCTTGAGGAGGGTGAGCCGGAAAATATTTGGTACGGCCCATGGATGAAGAGGAAGCCCCTCTCTATCAAACAGCAATCTTGGCTTGAGCGGCCGACGAGGGTTTACCAGAAAAAGCCTAAAACAATGATGTCCACCGAGCTAGGGTTTGATTCCCCGTATTCATCACATACAAGCACTAGCTACCAGCCCCAAGGCCACAGCTCTGAAACAACGTTGGCTGACAAGGATGTGACATGCCTTTTGATCTCTGAGCCTGATGATGAAGACCTGTCATCCCACAATTTAAATGTTCAAATCACTCCCCTGAGAAACCCCGGCACTTGTCACTTTTTGTCCCTTGGTCCACATGCTTTGCCTGTTACAGCCCCAAAGGTAACCCCTTTCCCTAGCCCCCATTGGCTAAAGGTGGCGGTCACCACGACCAAAACACATGTGGAGTGGACCAAGAGAGTCAACAATCAGTATCCACTCCCCCAAACCCCTGCAAACAGACAGAGTAGTTCCCACTATAGGCCAAAACCCGTACTCCCCCTCCCGCTACTTGGGCCTAGTCTGAAACCATTGAAGCCCAAACCGAGCTGTAGTGATTTAATTGTGGGCAGGCCTGTGCTTCCCCCTCTCACCCAGGACCCATTTAAAGGAAAAGGCCCGACCCTACTCTCCTACTCTTCATTTAATCAGGCTCCTTCCACCCAACTTCCACAATCTCAACCTATCAGCATTTCATGTGAACACCCAGCTCCACTTCACTTCAACTCCCAAGCTCCTCCTCCAGCTACAGCTAAAAGAACTCGCTCACAAACCAACCCAACCGACTCTCTGAGACACTCTAAAACTCGTCTTATCACCGACCCATATCAGTCCTTTGATTCTCTGGAACATTTTGATCAAAACACTCCAATCCCAGCCCCAACCATTTCAGAACCAGCCAGGGGAAGAGGTCGAGCTCAGGGAAGAGGAAGAAGACCCAGAGAGGGTAGAGCAGGTGTGGACACCCCGGTTGTTCGCAGGGGTCTATATGGTATCAATTCGGACAGCCGTAAGAGACCCTTCAAGAGTGTTCCAAACTCTGATCTAGCCTTGAGCAATTTTCAGGAAATCCAAGTTGAAATCCGCGATGACTCAGCAGACTTTGTCTCTACCTCTCCTAGAATTGAGAATGATATGGAGGTTTCCTCCCCAACCAATGGTGGTGGTGGCTGCCTGACAGCCACAAGTCATCAATGAGTCAACTCCTCTCATGGAACTGTCAAGGTCTAGGACCGGCCTTGACAGTCCATAAATTGGGGGAGCTTCTAAGCTTCTAAGCTCTCACTCTCCGTCCGTGGTCTTCCTCTGCGAAATCAAACAATCAAGTTATAGAGTGAATCAATTAAGGAGATAATTGAAGTACTAAAAGGTCATACTGTGAACCCAACCAACTCTGCTGGGGGCTTAGCTTTCTGGTGGAGGCTGGAGGTAGATGTTGAGGTAATCTCCGCAAGTCGAAATTTAACTAATACTTTCATTAATTTGTCACGCCCCGATTTCAAGCACAAATTATAAACAAATAACAATCACAACTACTCCAGGCGTGATAGTTTAAACATCAATACAAAATACTAAGAAAAATTTTCTTTAAAGAACAACAAGTAAAGATGTCCTGAACCCACAATGTCAATACAGACTCATTCTTTAGAGTCTTATATTACATTACACCAAGTTTACAAACTAAACTGAAAGGTAATTCAATAAATAAACAGTCCCACCCCACTCATTACACAGCGGAAGACTAACAAACTCGTACCAAAATTAAGTTCCTAAATTCATAACTGCAACGGCAATGGATCACAGCTCCATTACGTTCACCCTAACTTACAGGATAGACCCCTACACCATTGAATAGTACACTGGGTTGAAATAACAAACCCGGTAAGCTCATGAAAGCTTGTGTGAGTAAACTCAAAACAACAAGGAAGAAGCACATGCTGACAGGATCCGTCTTGGATTTTACTTTGAAATCCAAAGTGGCCATGCGGGGCCCACCTTAGAAGAAATTCTACCAAAAAATTGGCGGAACTTCTTCTAAAAGTGGACTACCCAAAACCTGTAGAAAGACACTTACACTTCTAAAATAATCCACTATTATTCTTCTGGAGCCACCCTGCTCCCTATATCACAACATCTCCCATTTCACAAATAATTCTGAACTTAAGAATATTAATATCATGTGTTATCAGAGCAATCTAATGTACAGGTGTACAAGATGATAGAATACAAGGTAAATGACCGATACTTTTATAATGCGGAAGCTATGACAGCTATGCCTCAACCCCATGTACACTCGACCTCAAGCTAAACTGGCCTGCAAGCTAAACTGACCTGCAAACTGGGCATTTAAAACCGAAGGGCCCAGGGGAAAACATTTAAAAACTGTTAGAGTGAGTGGACGAAAAATATAATTTCGAATGTATAAGTAAAACTTAATGCTTTCCCAAGTTATTCTCTAAAACCTCGCATGCAGTAACAAACTTGGAAATACTTTTAATCATCAACTTTACTGCAATCTCTTAAAATCTCATCCTCAATCCTTTTTAAAACATCATTTTCAAGAGGTTCGTTTGATGACTAGAAAGGACTGCTGTCTAGTCATCTTAGGCCATCTGGGAGGGACTGCCACCCAGATGACGCCTTGGAAGGGACTGCCCACCGGAACAGGAGGCGGTGGATAGAAGGGACTGTCAACTAACCACAGGTAGTTAGAAGGGACTGCCAACTAACTACCTCATGTCATCTGGAAGGGACTGCCAACCGGGATGTAGTCTGGAATGGACTGCCAACCAGACTATTACCTAGAAGGGACTGCCAACTAGGTAATGCATGCATGCTCTGACTAATAGCCTCCTCAATAAACTGGAAACAACCTCTTTCAATTACTTGCTTTCGGAAAGAAACTCGATATTACTTCAAATCAGTCACTTCCCGAAAATCATTTCCCAACTCAATAACTCACAAATAATTAGCTTGAAAATCTATTGAAAGCCCTTGGGAAGGAAATCCACTAAAAAATCCCATAACTCATAGAGCATAATAAATCTCAAGAAATCAAGCTCATAATATCATAATACTCAATAATTCAAATAATAAATTAAACCTCAATCGGAAAATAATAATATACTGCATGCACATTTAATTTAAAATAAATGTCCACTCACAGTACTATTTAGGTGACCACGCTACCGGTTTCCTACGTCGAGCAGTAGCTCAGCACGTCGCCCTCAACAATTAAGGAGAAGCTTGAACTCGAACCGTGAATAGTGATCGTAATCTTCCAGCCGTCAGTTCTTCCTCCATGCTTCAAATCGCTGCACAAGATTCAGGGGGTAGCATCTACATCCCAAGGCGCTTCCAAAGAACTGAACTTTATCGTCTGGGGTGGCCAGAATAGGAAGAAAACGGCGTTGACTTCAACTGCTACAGTAAACTTCCAACTCTCGATGAGTCGTTTTCCGGCCAAACCGCCGTGAGTTACCACTGCCAGCGTCGAGAGGAAGAGGAGACGAGTCTACTGATACCAACCTTGCACGGCCAGGTAGCCGGAAAAGGAGGAAGTGCCGAAGCTGCAAATCGCCGAAGGGAGAGAGAAAAACGCGGGGGAGGAAGAGAGAGAGAGAGAAAAGAAAAGTTACCGGCCAATAGTAGAAATTCAAATATATACTACTTACCGTGAATAGTAACTTTCACATTTTCGCATATAACTTTCGCATATGAGCTCCGATTTTTACGTACCACATATGAACGCGCTTGGTTTAACGTACACTACAACTTTCATGAAGGAAATTTTCTCAAATTTTGACCTGAACAAAAAGTCAACTTTTAGGGCCACTAAAAGCACTAAAACGATAGTAAAAGTGAAGGTAAAGATCGTTCACCGTCTAAGTGACTAGTAAACCGGTGAATTCCGGTTCGGGACGCCACACATGCTCACACCATCACAACCTAACAAAATCGTTATACAATTATCATAACAAAAACATCAAGTTCATATCCTACCATATAATGCTCATGTATGTTAATTCTAATTTTAAAACTCACATGCTCTGACTCTCAACTGATGCAATTAATTTCATAAATGCCATATCATGGTCACGTATGTTAATTCAAATTTTAAAACTCACATGCTCTGACTCTCAACTGATGCAATTAATTTCACAAATGTACAACTAACAATCAAACTCCAGTAATTTTTTAAAACATTTAAAACTCCAATAATCCAAAATCATGCTCCTTTTATCTTAACCGAATAATTGTCACCTCATTGACCTTTCAAAATCATTGAAATCTTAGCAACTACTTCTCGAAAAAAAATAGAGCACTTATAATTCAAAATCAAGTAAAAAGTAATCCCTGCATGTGAATTAGTTCAGGAGATCACATCAAAAGCACATCAAACAAATCATAGTAATCTCTGCATGTCATTTAGTTCAGGAGATTACATGCATTAAAAACAATCAATAGAAGTCATAGTAATCCCTTCATATTGTTTAGTTTAGGTGATTACATTAAAACCAATCAATTCAGAAAACAGTAATCCCTGCATATAGTGTAGTTCAAGAGATTACGAAAGAAAACAAACAATTTAATAATAAGAATAAACAAGAAAATCAATACACATTCATCTACTTATAACACCAAACACCACATCAACAATTTCAAATATCAATCACTCAACAATAATTCATATCTTTTTCATAATAATCGTCACACAGATCGCCACACTGGTTCCGCCACACAGGTCCTATTACACCACACAATATATTTAGTCACACTCTCAAACACAACTTTCACCATTCGCAAAACAATATCGAAAACTTTTTTCAAAATATTGTTTTTACACCACAACATTATCACTAATCGTACATATTCCCTTCAAAACATAAATCTAACAACACCGTCATTTCCCTTTTCAAATTCATTTATTTTCTTCAAAATCACCTCTCAACCCAATA
>BDJD01000606.1:0-12528 GCA_002564525.1 Rosa multiflora
AATTTTTTTTTCTTCTTTAAAAGCAATGGATGTATGGATCCAACTATAATGCTATATCAATGACAAAAGTGTGTGTGTGTGGCAATCTACCATTCTTTATGTTGTGTGTAATGTTATATGAATAATAAGAGAAAACTAATCAGCCAAATGTTACACAAAAAATAAAGTAGTAAACTAATGACATAATTTATTTCATATCTAATTTACAAAAGAAACATGTGTGTATGTATCATCTTAACAACGTAATCGATTTTCAGAAAGAGAGACCAATCTGATTTTAGGCCTAAAATTCAGAGGAGTAATATGAATTTAATCCAAATTACAATCAATAAAATTTAATTGATAAAGTTTTCTATTGAGTGTCACCTATTGAGAGCTGTGTTTTTTTTTTTTTTTTATGAAGAGCTTCTTCATTTTTTGAGTGAGAAAGAATCCATCAAAATCTCTTGGGAAGTGGTTGGATTGTTTTTGAGTTTTGATATGTATAAAAAACACTATAAAATCCTCCAAAATCCAGCATTTAATGAAATCTTTAAAAATCTGTATACTTTTGAATATCTGCAGATTTGAATGGATAATTCTAAATCTTAATTGAATACATCAAGATTTTAAAAGATTATTTAAAATCTCAATTGAATACCCATAAACTTTCAAAATACAAAAAAAAATCTTGTAAACTCTTAAATGAATACACACCCCCCTCAGATTCTATTATTTTAAAATTTTTCAAAAATGGATGAAACTCGCAGCCTACGTATTTTTTTCTATGCCAAGAGGATCAAGGAGGAGATGATGATGATGATGATGATGGGGGTCATGATGAGAGCATGCAATCATTGAATATGTAGGTCAAAACCACACATGCACATTGACATCATGATGAGAATAGCTTGACATCACAAAGCTGATTGGTCCAAGGAAGACAATTGTAGGTCCCCCACGCCTCCAACTGCTTTGTTGTATCAGACAGACAGACCCCCCAGACAATTTTCACTGTGCTCCGTTTTCTGGTCCAGTTTGATGAATCTACCTAGGACTTGAACAATAAGCTTGATTGCTTCAGTGCTCCAATACTGTATCGAAAGGTTGGGAAGCCTTACCCAAATAATGAGGGTTTCAATTATCGTAGTGAGTAAATCCAGTTTACTTCCCTGAACTTTAGGCCTAAAATCAAATTGGTTCCCCTTTCTGAAAATCGATTATGTTGGTCCCTATACTCTCAAATGACATCACCTGAGTCTAAAATTTGAACTTGACTGGAAACATGACGTCATGTGCTGAGTTGGAGCTGACATAGGAGCCTACTTTTTAGACTTTAAACCCTACAATGAGGGCAAAATAGGCATTTCTAATTTTTCTAATTTTTTTTCTCTATACTCTCTCTCTCTCTCTCTCTCTCCCGCCTCCCCTATCGAGCTCAAAGGCAGCCAAACCGTTCTCCGCTGCTCTCCTCTCGTCCACTACTCCGCTCTACCTCTCCCTTATTGAGACCACTACTTCAAAACCCTAAACCCCCAAACCGTCTCTGCCAATCCTACTCCCTCCACACCTTCTACAGCCCCAATTGCCTCTCCGCCACCCAATCCTCCTCCACACTCAATGGGTTTGCCAATCCTAAGACCTTATTCCCTCCCGCCGACGATCGCCACTTCTCTCTCTTCCATCGCAGGCACCACAAACATCTTCACGCTTCTCTCTCTTCCCCGTCCGAGTCGACTCAACGATTCGCAATGTTCTTCCTCCAAGTCCACTTAGTGGACACCAACCACCCTGTCAGCCTTGAAGACGTTGAGTTCACCACCGCCCAATCAAACCCTAAGTTTAGCGAGCGGAGAGGAATCACGCACCTATTTCAAACACAAGGTAACTTGTCGCTGCAGAGCCACGCCGCCGAGTCCACTCTCCTCTTCGATGCAGCGTTTGGGCATGATGATGCTGTAGACGTGGGGCTGTAAGATTCCTTAGACTCGGATTGTTCTGATTGGAGAATTAGGCTCTTAGGTTTTCAGCTGGTGCTAGAGATTGGCCTCCATACGATGGGCGATGTCGTTGGTGGTGGTATCACTGTCGGGGATGATGATGATGATGGTTGGTAACAGAAGAGTGTTTGGGTCTCCCCAAATCATTCTTTGTTTGCGCAGATTCGTTTTGGTGACTGGAGTGGTGGTCCTAGTCCCGGAGGCAGGTTTTGTGGTGAATGAGATGACCAAAGTGGCAATAGAGGTGGCGACCAAGCAAGCAGTGGCGGTGACATTCATGGTGGCAGCGCTAGCAGATTTGGCGATGGGGGTGAGGCTGAGACTTCTTCTAGGCTCAGTGGAGCTTGGGCCTTGAAGGCTACGAGAGAGAGAGAGAGAGACAGAGAGAGAGAAAAGAATTAGAAATGTCTATTTTGCCCTCATTGTAGGGTTTAAAGTCTGAAAAGTGGGCCTCTATGTCGGCTCCAACTCAACACATGACGTCATGTTTCGAGTCAAATTTTCAAATTTTCAGGACTCGAGTGATGTCATTTGAGAATATAAGGACCAACGTAATCGATTTTCAGAAAGAGAGACCAATCTGATTTTAGGCCTAAAATTCAGAGGAGTAATCTGAATTTAATCCAAATTACAGTCAATGAAATTTAATTGATAAAGTTTTAGGATGGTGTATTCAATTTAGATTTTAAAAGATTTTCTTTGAGTGTTTTTTTTTTTTTTGAAACGGGGTTTGGAACCCAGCCTAACTGGGAGGCTTAGCTCCACGCCCGAAATTATTATTAAAAATAGATGAATAATTATACAGCGAGGGGGACATATTACCTAAACCTCGAGTACTAGTACAAGCATCCTCATAGAGAACATCTTGGATAATCACAGGTGTCTCATCTAACCAATAATCATCTAAGTAATCAACACTAGCAAGATGGGCCAATCTATGTGCCACACCATTTTCGGCGCCCCTATAACTAAACATTTATCAACCATTGAAGGCATTGTCGGATCATAGCCCTTGGTAGTAGGGAATTTATCAGCACACTTGCGTCATCTTTGAACAACTTTCATAACATCGAATTACTCTTTTTACATATTCATTGCGAGATTTCACGGCCTAAATTTTTTTTAATTTTTTTATTTTTATTACTTCAACAACTGAGAATTACAACAACTAGTTTTGAGTCGAACTCACGCCTTCATTTCTTACAAATGAGAGACATACGCCATTAAACAAAATAGTACTGCCCCACAGCATAGAGTTTCGTTTGCAATGCCACGTAACGTTTTTGTTTATTTTGTAGTATTTCAGAAAAGATACTGTAGACAACCCAAACTCGAACGCCCCCCCTTTTTCTATTCACCGGTTCACACCAGACACACCAAGTTTGTTATGGAAGTTACAAAGACATATGGAAGTTATGGAAGTTATATATGATCATTATGGAAGTTACAAAGACACGCATCCACACCAAAAGGCATTTGTACTTGCACCAACACCTCTATGCGTTTGAGAGCAATAGCAAATTTTGCACGCAATAGCTTACTCTTCACTGCAAAAACCACCACCACCACCAGAAGCAAGAACCATTTGAATTTCAGGGTCCCCTTCTTCATCAGAAACCACACCATGTCTGGTTCAGATCAATCCCCTTCTTTCAACACACCCAGAATGGTGGTCAAGAAGGTCCTGGCCAAGTCCCAGAGTGAGGGTGATGGAGCTGTTGTCAGAAGAGCCATTGGAATGTAATTAATACTTTCTTGCTTTTTGGGATTTAATCTCCTTGTTGGGTTTTTATGTTCTCAATATTTTGGTATCTGGGTTTTCGTTGGTTTGTGGATTAATTGATTGTGTTTCCTGGGGATTTGATTTTTTTCAGCTCTGAGTTGAGGAACCTGGATCCGTTTCTCATGCTAGATAACTTTACAGGTATATAAAACTGCTCCCATTATGTTCCCTCATGGATTATAAAACTAATTTATGTGTTGACATTACTGAGTTGATTGTGTTTTTGATCTATTAATTGCTGCAGTGTCCCCTCCTGCCGGATTTCCAGATCATCCACATAGAGGATTCGAAACTGTCACATATGTGCTACAGGTATAATTTTTTATATTTGGAATCGCTAGCAGTACTGGTAGTGTTTTCGTATAGCAACCTACTTCATGTTCTGGATTTCAGCTTAACGAGGTTCTGAAATTGCGTTTTTTATGTTTCCAGGGAGGCATCACTCACCAAGACTTTGCAGGGCACAAGGGTACAATTGGAGCTGGAGATGTGCAGGTAATTAGTGCTAGCTAGTTTCTGCAATCTATTGTTACCATTTGAAAGAATCCATCAAGTAATTCTTCTCTATCGTCAGTTGTATACACAATATAGACAACAACTATGTGCATAAATTTGACTCCTCACATACTAAATATTACCTCATACAAGAGTTGTATGCAAGAATGCGTCGTTTTAATTACTGGTAACGTATGTATTGAACTTTATTTCATTTAATTTTGGGCAGTGGATGACAGCAGGCAGGGGAATAGTTCACTCTGAGATGCCTGCAGGAGCAGGACGCAACAATGGTTTGCAGCTTTGGATCAATTTAGCCCGCAAAGACAAAATGTATGATTTTTCTCATTCTTTTAGTTACCATTACCCCTCTTTTTTGACTAATCATAATTACCCACACTTCAATTATTTACACGATCAAAATTTAGTCTTAGAAAATTGGCAATAATGAGTAGCCCCAAGAAGTGGCCTGCCATGGCTGACCTATTCCTTAGATGATAGTGTTCCACTAGCTTCTTGGATGAATCTGACTATGAAAAAGAAAAGAAAAAAAAATCAACATGAACGTCTGAAGATAGATAAGTGTGCTTATCCTTGTATCAGCTCCCGAGTTAAACTCCTCTCTCACCTATTGGTGTTCCATAGAGAAGTTAGAGAGTGTTTCTGGAATACAGATGTGTATTCAGCAACTGGAGTTGCCCAATGTAGGTGATAAGAACTCTCATTCTATTGACATCCCTAGTCAGACTTTCTTTGTTATAATAAGTACATAAAAATATTTAGTTTTGGAAATTATAGTTTTTTGCAGAAAGAGTTCTGAATTTTAACACTATCTTCTTGCAAGTTCTTATATCTGTTGTTTTGTCTCTTGTCTGTAAACTGGATCTGTTCAGATTCTTTTGTGGCCTTCCATAATACTATTAATTGTATAATGCCAACGAAGCTCTATATTGATTTCATGTTCATACTGGTGCCAGTTGACCCAAAATCCCAAATAATGCTCTACATGTGGCTGACCCACGAAGCCTGCGTTTATTCGCAGATCCACCAACAAATTTGAAAAATTAAAAAATAAAAATTTAGAAGATAAGCAAGTGCCCATGATTATTAATTTAGCATAGATCGCATCTTGTAAGTGAGAAGTTCTGACTTCAATTCCTGAACAAATGACCCGTAGAGTTCAGCTAATTTATCCAACTGACAGTGATTCCAACACAAGGGATATATATAATGTAGTATGTTGATTGACCATGCTTTTGATTTTTAGTTTATGTTTGGCTTTGATGGAGACTAAATATCTCCAAGCAAATAACTTCATAGCTTTCTAATAAATTGGATAAATAACCTTATTTGCAGGGTTGAGCCTAGATACCAAGAACTCCTAAGCAAGGAGATAAAGTGGGCAGAGAAAGATGGAGTTGAAGTTCGAGTGATAGCAGGAGAAACAATGGGAGTGAGCTCTCCTGTTTATACCCGAACACCAACATTTTTCTTTGACTTCACCCTTAAGCCTAAAGCTATTTTGCATCAAAGCATACCAGAAAGTTGGACCTGCTTTGTTTGGGAACCCCAGAGGTGGCCGGAAAAGGCCGCCGGAGTTAGGGACATATCCGCCACCGACCACCGCCTATGGTGTCGGGGCCGAGCTTTTCCTCTTCGTTTAATCATTTTGAGCAACTTTCATAACTAGCTCGAAGTTAGAAAATGAACGCAAGTGATCGAAAATACCTCAAACAGTCCGGTTTGGTAGGAACATTTGCAGAAAACGGCGAAGCCTCCGACGAGCGTGAAATCGATCACTTCAGGTGTTGTCCTTCTTGGTGCTTGTCAAGCAACTCAAGGTGGATTCAACAAGCCAAGAAACTCGAGTTTTGGTGGCCGGTAGCTCGAGATATTCACTTCGCACTCAAAACGGCCGGAAATGGAAACAAGCTTCCTGCCGCCGCTACACTCCGTGCCACTATTCAAGGTTGCCACTGGCAGCTGCGCAAGGTCGAGACGAAGCCGTGGGATGTGGTTTGAGGTGGTTTGGTGTGGTTTGGTGGCCGGAGGAGGGAGAACGGAGCCGGAGACTCCTTGCTCTGTTTTCGGCTCGGGCTCGGGAGAGAGAGAGGTCGGCTGCCCAAAATGGAAACCCTATTTCTGGCAACTTTCCATTTATATATATACCCAATTTGACAACTTTTCCAAATGCTATAACTTCTTCATACGAACTCCGATTCTTGCGTTCCGCATATGCACGAACTCGTATCGATGGGCTCTACAACTTTTGTGAAGGAAGTTTTCCCAAATTCCGTTCCGTACGTATAAAAAGTCGATTTTCACGACCCCTTAAATAATGTTTGTTTCGAAAATAAACTCATTCGAAACCAAATTCCTCATACAACAACATACGAATCATGCCCAAAATTCATATATCATATAATTGAACAAGCATCGAATTATGAAATATTTAACTGAGAATTTCGGGTCTTCACAGCTGCAAATATATTGCCCGGCAAGAGGACAACTCACTCTAGATTCAAGATTCCACTCAATGTGGATGCATCATCCATGTGCTCCATAAGTAAATAGTCTGCTCTAGATCTAGCACAACTGATACAAGATTCCATTGCAATTATTTGGGATGAGGCACATATGACACATCGAAATGCTTTTAAAGCACTTGATCGAACATTTCGAGACATAATGGATGTCGAATTATTGTTTGGTGGAAAGATAATGATTTTTGGGGAAGATTTTCATCAAGTCCTCCCTGTTTCCTAAAGGAACAAAGTCTAAACTCATTCAAGCCTCCATTGTGAAAGAAACATTTTGGCCACAAACAAAGATATTGAGATTGAGACAGAATATGTGATCCATAAACGACCACCAATTTGCAAAAGTTCAACTTCGTGTTGGCGATGGGCTTGAACAAGCCGTCAATGAAAAAATGAAAAGATTACCGGAATGCATGGTGGTTCCATGGGAAAGCGACCAATCTATCAATCAAATTATTGATGAAGTTTTCCCTAATTTGGGTGATCATGTAAATGATGCGAGACAAGACAGAGCATTGATTACTCCTATAAACGACGATGTGGACGTGTTGAATGAAAAGATAATCAATTTGTTTCCAGGTGAAGAAATTACATTGTACTCATTTGACTCAGTTGAAGATGACATCAGAAATTGGTACCAACCAGATTTTATGAACTTAATAACCGCAGGTGGACTGCCACCCCACAAGTTAACTTTGAAAGTAGGTGCTCCAATCATGCTTTTAAGGAATATTGACCCTAAATTGAGATTGTGTAACGGTGCTAGATTGTTGTCTCGTGGTTCGTACCAAACTCTGATTGATGCTGAGATACTAATAGGAGAGTTTCCTGGGCTACCATTTCAACTAACAAGAAAGCAATTTCCAGTCAAACTGAGCTTCTCTTTTACCATAAACAAATCTCAAGGCCAAACTATCCCACATGTAGGTATTTACCTCCCATATCATGTTTTTAGTCATGGACAATTATATGTTGCACTGTCGAGAGGAGTATCAGAGTCAACCACAAAAGTTCTGGTTAAAAAAGGATCCATAGTTGGTGAAGATGGCGTATTTATGAAGAATGTTGTATCTAAAGAAGTTTTGCTTCATTCAAACACAAATGATAGATCGTCTTCATAGGTACTTCAACATTTTTATTGATTAGAAGCGTATGAATATTTTTATATTACAACATGTAACTTTGTGTAATTCTTTCTATTTGTAGGAATTGTACGAGGTCATCGCCCACAACAAAAGATAAGGTTTCAAAGAGACAAGGGTTCTAGGAGACGTGTTTATGTATTTTCATGTGATTGGTGCATGGGGAAATCAGTAAAAATGAACACTGCTTATCTCAGTGAGTTTATTTTGAAATAATGGAACAGAAAGAAGCATGCACAGTATGTACTCTTAAGCTCTGTTTCTTTTCCTTTAAATATGTTTTTATTTTGTGGTAGTTAACCAATTCCAATAATAAGTAGACTTAAAGGCGGGATGACCTATCCTCCTACTAAGTTCCAACCATTAAAATTATATATATTTGTATATTGGTACACCGCAAATAGGCGTAAAAATTTAACCTTGCAATCACAAATATTAGTCAATCGTAGTATAGGAAAGAAGGGGTCTTCCGCAGAGGATTGTGCTTAATATGCAAATCTAGACTCGAAAATTGATAAAATACTAAAACTGACCTCAAATAAAGACGAAATTAAAAATCTTATCTAGACTCAATGAAAAATTATGAAAATTTACAGACACGAACTAGACACGCTAAGAACAACTCACAAAATTTCAGAGGAATCAGAGTTGATTTACTATACTAAATGTTGAATAATAAAAAAATAAAAATAAAAGAAGCACACAATGTACAAAGCGTGTAGCTGTCTCAACATTATTCAAAAGATGAGGATAATGGCAGCAATTAAATAAATGCTTTAGTTACTAATTATCTCTTTCTCAAGTTCAAAACAAGTTGAATGTTGACCTAGTTTCAACGTGAAAAGCTGCAAAACAGAAACAAAATGGCGGCATTCAAATTTTGAATCAAATATCTCAAAGAGAGATAAGGATAAAGTGGCACAGGGCGTCCAAGTTCAGTCTCAAAGTCAAAGACGAAGTCTCCGATCAACAACTTATCTTCGTGAGCTTCGGGAGATTCAAATTTCAAGCAAATGTTTATCCAGCCCTCTAGAATCTTCACTGCCCCCTATATAAGGAACACAAGACTGCATAAGAAAGGGACGGAGAGAAACAGAGAAATTAGTGAGTCGAAGCACTGCATCAAAACAAAGCATCGTTCGGAAGGGAGAGATAGTTACCTGGAGATGACGACCCGGCGAGGAGCTTTAAAGTCAGGTATCCTGCTGATTCCATGGTCTTTTCCTACTATTTCCTTTCATCGTTGCTGAAGTGCAGACTTGCCTATGCTTCTAAGCACCAGAAATATGCCTTCCGTTCCCCAAATAAACCACTTCATTCACAGAGATGAAAGAGGGGAAGAGATTTCGGCAAGGGAAGGGGCTCACGGGTGTTTTGGGCTTCTTTCGATGCTTATACTGCGGTGCGTCCTGTGTATGGGTGGTGGAAGCAAGGTCCAAGCTAGAGGGTGCACTATACTTGTTTTTGATGCCTGTATCGCGATGCGTCCTGCATATGGGTGGCAAAAACAAGTGTCAAAGTGAAAGCATGGGGCTGCCAATTCACACCAAATACAAATTTGCAAAGTTCTTGGACTCACAGAGTGAAGAAACTGCTCTTGAGGAATCTTTGTGCAGCACCAAAGCTAAGATGTTACGCTGCCTGCATCAAAGTCATCATTAGAAAAATGTCCCGAAGGCAAAATGGCAATATTTGGCAGAAGGGTATTTGACTTAGCTCACCCGTGATCACAGAGTTTGCAGTATTCACTCGGCTAACCCTCGATCACTAAACTGCAGCCACAAAATACAAGAGAGATGGGAGTCGTCTGGTTCCTGTTACTTGACACAAGATGGTGGCAGAAATGTTTTTTAACTCCTAGAAAAGATGTGGTCAAGCTACAACGTCTTCCTTCAAAATTATGTTTGCTGCAATGGTTCAAGCACCGCCTGCAATGCCTTCCTTCGAAATTGTGTTCGCAAGATGGAAAAGCGGTCTCATGATCAGCAAGAAAGAAACATGAAGACCTTACTTTTGGTTTCACGGTCACAGCTACACACACAAAAAATGGAAGCTTAATTACACTTATTTGCAGCAGAGCAGAAGCTTCAGAGTATGCATAATTGGGGCAGCTATGCTGCAAGTCTCCTTCAGAACAAGTCAAAAATAAAAGACCAAGAAGCATGCAGTAATTACATTTAAGAAGCAGAAATCACTTCTCAGCTAGCCACGAAGCTCGGCGGTGGAAGAATGTCTAAAACCTGCAGATAGCTTCACACATGAGCTTGTCAAAGTTAAAGCTTTTAAAATATGTGATTGAACACACTTGCTGCAAGACAGAGCAATATATACATATTTGTTTGCTAAATGAAACAATGCAGGTTTAATTAAACTTTCCACTTTTAGCATAAAACAGTGGCATAATTTGATATTGCAAGAAGGCAAAATAAGTGTCCAACTGGCAGCCATGAGTCCTTTTCTTTGTGAATAAAGTGATCAATATCCAAGTGTAATTAATGCATGCTGCAGTAAGAATTAAAGACAAAAGCTTCCAAACATGCAATTGGACAATTGTGCAGCAAATTTGTGGATGTAATACAAACAACAAAGGCCAGTCGGTGGTGTTGTCGGCAAGTCATAAACAATCAAATTAAAGTTCCCTGAAGTGGCAGCTAGGTACCTTGAGGAGAAGCCACGTCCAGTTCAGCTCGGTATGCCTGAACAAAAAGAGAAGTCTCAATTAAAAATTGGGGATTCATGTGGGTTGCTAGCTACATGACAACAAAATTTCACCAGGAAACATAGTCCCAGCAGAGGCAAAAAGGGAAGAACAAGGAGGCCCAAATTTGCGATAAAGAGAGCTGACAGATTGAAGAGATTCACCATCAGAAAATTATTTGTTTGAGTTAAAGAAGCCTTACCCAATGCGCGTTCTTGATGGAGAATGCATAATCAAAGTGAAGGGTGCTCTTATTTATACAGAACGGGAGACCCAGACTCCTTCTCCAAATTGAACTATAAGAACGAAGCTTCATCTTGAATGTCATCTCTATCACAATCTGATCACGCCAAGATGTTATCCTTCGAAAGAAGTGGAGCTTATCAAGTCTGCCTACGGATAATCACACTCGATCTGGTCTCTTTGGAGTTTCAGTTTCACACAAAACTACAATCTGATATCGTTGAGGTTTTAGTTTCGTGCAAAACATGAAGTGGGGTTCACATGGGCTGCACCAACGGGTGTCCAAATCAATCTATGCTGTGCATGCAGTTTTCTTTTATGGGCTCTACTGAATCACTTGTTTTGAAGCTCCACAAGGCCCACTCCAAGTCAATCCGGGTCAGCTGAGTGGCACAAAGCCCATTGCAAAATCCAGGGCCCATTATGAAGCTCGGCACATTCGGGTGCCCAATCAGTGGACACTCTATTAAAATGGGGTGCTCACCAAAATATGCTTTCTTGACGAGTTCAAAATACATACTCGTTGAGTAAAAATTGGTACAAAACCGAAAAAACCAAAATAATGAACTACAGTGGTTTGATCCCTTTACAGGGTATGTAGGCAGTCTAGCGACCCACTAGATGCAACCGCAACTCCAAACAGAATCCCTGACTCCACCAGTCAAATTCAGCCAGTCCCAAATGAATCACTGACTCCAGTCAAATTCTCCCAACACCAGAAAAATCAAATTCATTCCCAAATCACACAAATAAAGTCCAAACCAAATTCAAGGGCTTTAAACCCTTCCCCAAACACAAATCCAAAATAAATGGGTCATCTACCCATTTAAATCTCAAAAGCTGGAACTACATGTGGTTTGATCCCGCAAAGGGTGTGTAGGCAATCTAGAAACAAACTAACCTAGATACAACCGCGTCCTAAACACAAAATCGAATCCCTGGTTCACTTTGACTCCAGTCAAATTCTCCCAGCACCAGAAAATCAAATCATTCCCAAATCACACAAAATTCAAAGGCTCTAAACCTTTCAAATCTCTCAAACACAAATCCAAAATAAATGGGTCATCTACTCATTTAAATCTCAAATGCCGGAACTACATGTGGTTTGATCCCGCAAAGGGTATGTAGGCAATCTAGAACCAAATTTATCTAGATGCAACCACTTCCTAAACACAAAGCCGAATCCCTGGTCCACTTTAACCAAATTTGTCCCAAACACTATTCTCAATCCAAAATCAAAGCCCTCTAATGAGTCATTCACTCATTGGAACTCTTGAACTACGAGTGGCTTGATCCCTCTCCAAGGGTACGTAGGCAACCCATTCAAATATCCGGGTGCAGCCGCAAAAACAAACAAACACACATCCCACATATTGGTTTCTTCATAAATGGAATCAAAGGGTGTTTCCCTGTAACAAAGAATTGTAATTAAGAGACACATTCTGTCTTGAATGGGTCGAACCCAAAATAATAAAAACTCTATTCACTAAATGAATACGAGTGAAATTATGTTGGGTGACATTTCGCTCACTGTGTGCAATTTTCTCTCAACACAAATAAATAAAACAAAGGATTAATTTCAGTTTAGTACCCTGTGGTTTGGGGGTAACATCATGTCAGTCCCTGCTCTTTCAATTTGATCAGCAAC
>BDJD01000606.1:26837-46798 GCA_002564525.1 Rosa multiflora
TTCCTCCCGCACGCGATGCCGCGGGAATGTTTGCTTCCTAATGATGAACACTTTGACGCTCATGTCAAGTCGAGGTACTGGTCGCTTCAATCTTTGAATTAACAGGCATATAATTTCAATTACAAACTCAGACCCAAAGCCGTTCTTTTCTCCTTTGCTCAATCACTGGTCTGCTTCAAATTGAAGAAAAATAAATTCTCATACTAAATTCTCATGAGAAAAAAACAAATTTGAACACATAAAAGAGCAGTTAGCACCATAAAGTCAGAAACATTCTCACTAATCCAAAACAAAACAAAAAACAAAAAACAAAAAAAAAAAGAGAAAAAAGGGAGAATGATAGGTGGTTCAAAGCAAGTACTGTGCCATAAATGAACCAAACTTACATAGCTTTCTAAAGAGGCCTCAATTTCAGGATCTTACCTTTGGCTCTTCATATTTGGGGCTGTTTTCACTTTCTTCATTATGCTTTTTAAAATCTCTAACTGGCTGTTGTCCGTGTGCTTCTATTCAATCTCTAGGTCTATTCAATTCTCTATTTCTTAACCATTCTTTATTCTGTTAATTATGTTTGAAGTAATAACACATTTCTAAATTGGTCATCAAACAAAGGAAGGAGTATTTGGCAGGCCATTTATGCCCATAGCCCAATTCTAATCATCGAACATGCATGTCCGTAAAGAGAAGGATGCTGAAATTTGCTGTACTTGTTGCTATATATACCAATGAAAATAATCATTGCAATGCCTATATAACTTTATGACAACCCAGCTGCTAAAATGGAATGCCTCCTTTACAAATCAGACTGTTGGGAACAGATAAGTAGTTTTGAAATCAAATTTTTACCTAATCGAACCTAAAAAGCTAGGTCTCTGAAAAATCAAACATTGTTGATGGCAAAAATTTACCAGCGGAGGAATCCTTGCGCTTTCTATCAAATAGTAATCCACTGGATCCAATCAAAAGGTAGCTAACTGCAACAAAACCATACCAAACAGAAATTAGACAAAAGAAAAACAGAACCTAGCTTTAACATGAAAGGGGCTTATCTATCTTAGATTGCAAATCTTGATTTCAAGCTACCAAATATTTTAGATTGCAGAATTGCAACTGAGCAATAAATTACAAAACTTAAACTATATTTCTTAAACTGTGCAATCATATAAGGAGTTCTAACAAATCTTTCTACAATTCCCATGAAACAATTAAAAATGAAATACAAACCCAAGTTTCATAATCGATAAAAATGTAAGCTTGGCTCGGATTTTGCAAAGCTGCGTCATTGGAATACTTTGTGTAGGTGAGTTGGAACAAATTAGTGAAGTCACTGGGATATTACTTATGTTAATCTATTTCACATGTAGCAGTACCATCAGTAAACTTACTAACCGAAGAAATAAACACTTGCTATGATTGGGTTCCCTTACCCTGCTAAAATAATATTCTCTTCAAGGTCCCCAAAGAACATAAAGTTAGCGTCACCTGAAAGATGCAAAGAAAAAGATCAGCAACGAAGCTAGAGCATAGAAAAGAAGTAGGGTAATCATTTACAGAAAACTTATGATAAAAGGGATTAAAAGCTATTATAATACGTAACATAGTCATCCAAGTTGTTTTCAGAAATTGAGATTGGCACAGAGAAACCCAAAGATGAAAAAGCTTTGCTAATCAACATAAAAAAGACAACAAAGCAATCAAAACTTGACCAATTACCCAAATCAATGTTAATGTCTTGGCTAAACATATCAAACTAAAACTGAAAGTAGCAAAGGCAGAGAGATAGCCATAGAATCAAACCCAAAAACCATCAAATTCCATGAAAAGAAACAGAATCTAAAATTTACTTCTCTACCAATACAATGTCTGATTTACCTCAATGATGTCACGCCGAGAATTTAAAACAATCATCATCGCAGAAGACAGAAATAATCGTACAGGCTTATGGTAGAAGTGGAAAAGTAAAAGACCTAGAAACTCCTTCCGCTTGTGGAAGACTTGATCGGCGCACTTCTCTTTCTCTCTACGTCGGGCAATCTGAAAGTAAAATCCAATTACAAAAATCCAAAGCAATTCCAAAAGATTTGAAAGGAAAGCAATTCGAAAATCCAAAACCACAAAAACCATGCAGCCAAGCATCAAACCACAAAACCCAGAAGAAAAACACAAATTAAAACACATAAAAGCAAGGTATTTCAGATCAATACCCAATTACCCAGATTCCTCTTCTTCTTCTTGTCTCCCTCTTCTCCTTCTCTCTCCGATCAGTCTCGCGATGTGAATTTCCCTATTCTTCTTCTGTGCATGTCTCTCGCAGAAGACCTCTCACAACCCTTTTCTTCTTTCTGTAATCTCGCAGAAGACCTCTTCCTCTCGTTAAAGACCCAGAAGACATCTATCCCGGTCTCTCTTATCACCTTCAAAATATTGAATGGCAGCTTCGTAATAAAGAAACAAAAAGGGGCAAAAGAGTAAATCAATACGGACGTTACTGTTCATGGGGATAGCGCTTTAGTAAATGAGACTATCTAATTTCATTAAAAAAAAAATTATCAAGCTCAAACTCAAAACAATGCATTACAATTCCTTTCTTCTGTATTTATATCATTCTAAACAAATTACTATATGTAATATTGTCATGATTAGAATGCGAAAAATCTGAACCAAAGAGCACCTCCAAACACATGATAACTGAATTAACAACTATCTTAATTAATCTATATAACCAGCAATAATAAATACCAATGTAAATACAAAAATCCTATATCAACAGGCACATACCTGAATAAGAGCAAGAGACTGGGATAATGGCAAACGATGCACAGAGGAACAGCAGCAGATAAACAATGTGTACACTTTTTTGCATACAATCTAGAAAATCCAAACAAAACAGCAATAAAATTTTTAAATTAATTATAAAGCTGCCAAACGCAAACACAAAGCTGCTCGAACCAGAAGCAAAAGCCCAAAAAAATAAAAATAAATAAATAAATTGACACACCAAAAATCTGGCACCTAGTATGAAAAGAAAAATATGCTATTTTCAGAGTTTTACTTATTCTTAATAGCTAAATGAATTAGTTTTAGGTAGCGTCCTTAGAATTGTGTTCTGATCAGCAAAGTTTGTTTCTGATGATATGTAAAGAATATCATTGATTAGTTCTTTGAGTTCCAACTACAGAAAAAATACAACAAATCTAACTTAAGCGGGGTTGTTAGCTTGGTAAGAAAAAAAAAAGCGTTTATTTGCTTGCTAATGATGAATACTCTGACACTCATGTCAAGTCCAGGTACTGATTGATTCAATCTCTGAATTAACAGGCAAATAATTTCAATCACAAACCCAGACCCAAAGCCGTTGCAGCAGATCACCAAAGATGAAAAAGCTTTGCTAATCAACATCAAAAAGACAACAAAGCAATCAAAACTTGACCAATTACCCAAACAAATCAATGTCAATGTCTTGGGTGAACATATCAAATTAAAACTGAAAGTAGCAAAGGCAAAGCAAAGGTAGAGAGACAGCCACAGAATTAAACCCAAAAACCATCAAATTCCATGAAAAGAAACAAAATCTAAAATTTACTTCTCTATCAATAGTATACAATGTCTGATTTACTTCAATCACCCAGAATTTAAACCAATCATCATCGAAGAAGATAGAAATAATCGTACAGGCTTCTGGTAGAAGTGGAAAAGTAAAAGACCTAGAAACTCCTTCCGCTTGTGGAAGACCTGATCGGCGCACTTCTCTTTCTCTCCACGTCGGGCAATCTGAAAGTAAAATCCAATTACAAAAATCCAAAGCAATTCCAAAAGATTTGAAAGGAAAGCAATTCGAAAACCCAAAACCACAAAAACCATGCAACCAAGCATCAAACCACAAAACCCAGAAGAAAAACACAAATTAAAACACATAAAAGCAAGGTACTTCAGATCAATACCCAATTACCCAGATTCCTCTTCTTCTTCTTCTTGTCTCCCTCTTCTCCTTCTCCCTCCAATCAGTCTCGCGATGTGAATTTCCCTATTTTCTTTCTGTGCATGTCTCTCGCAGAAGACCCCTCTCACATCCCTTTTCTTCTCTCTGTAATCTCTCCCTTTTCTTCTCTCTGTAATCTCGCAGAAGACATCCCTTTTCTTCCTCTCGTTAAAGACCCAGGGTCTCTCTTATCACCGTCAACATGTTGAATGGCAGTGTCGTAATTAAGAAACAAAAAGGGGCAAAAGAGTAAATCAATATGGCATTTACTGTTCACGGGGAGATAGCGCTTTCGTATAGGTAAATGTGTAAGGTTGAAGCACCCTAATTTTGTTGGCTGTTCGAGCTTTATTAGTTTTTTTTTTTTGAAGGGTTGGTACAGTTGCCCTTAAGTCTTGATTAATAAAATTACAGACTCTAGCTATATTTAGCTAGAGAATCCTACATAGCTAAAGCAAAAGTTATATTTCTCTCTCCTCTTTTGTCCACATGTCAGTTTACGATTCGATGAAACATAATATATCACTTACAAATAGCTATCATTGATGGAGCAACATTGTTAAATCAATAGCTATATTTCACAAGTTTAGCTAAATTTAACTAAAAAATAAATTCTACTGTTGGAGATGCTTTAGTGTAGGTAATGTCATCTTACATATTTGACCAATATAAATCTAATAATTTTTGAGGATCTGCAACATCACAGAATAAAATAATTGTAACAAATAATTGTCGTATTTCAGAAGCAGTTGCAGTATGTGAAGAGTTTTCTAAAGCTTCTACCCATTCTTTATCATCTCCTAATAAGCCAAATTTTTGGCAAGCTTCTTGATAAGAAGAATATGTAATTCCATTAATTGTTTTTATTGAGTCGAAATTAGTACAACCTTTTTGAATATTTAATAACATTCTCATATAATATAATTCACCTGCTATAGGATATATATATGTTATTCGGCCAATGGTTTCATATTTTTTTCTCGGTGTCCAACATTTTTTCTGGTCATCCCATACGAATTTACTTGGAAAATTTGTATATGTTAATTCGGTTGCTTCTGGATAAATGGTATTTGCTTTAAACCATCCAGTAAGCATAGTATCTTCTGTACTTTTTTGCTTTATTATTGATTCAATTGATTGACATTCATTAAAAATTATATTTTGTTCTGAAGGTAAATGAATTTGTAAATGTTGAACAGCAGGATGCCTAGAATGAATCGAATATTCAAATAATCTCCATACAGATTCATGAGGAGTTAAATATCGACAATTAAGATAAGCAGAGATTTCATCCTTTAAATTTTCTTGAAATAAAATTCGAGCTCGATCTGGCCCTTTGTTAATATATTTAAACAAATATTTTATTAGCATAGATTGAGAACATAACTCAACATTTATATGAGCGTTATATCTTAATAACAAATTTATATTGTAAGGTACAACAAAATTATTTCCAATGTGAATATAATTTTTTAATATAAACTTTGTTGGATCATCACGACGTCTATATATAGTGGGCATATTTGATTCAAATATAGTATTTGGATTGTATGGTTTTGGAAAAAATTTAGAGCACTTTCCATTTCGCATGCAAGGAGATTTTAAATTTAGTTCTCCACAGGGTCCATGAATCGTAAATTGGTTGACAATTCTGTATAATTCTGGGTTTACATTTTTATCTGGTAATTCTGCTGAAATAATAGAATCAACGTCAGCGGCTGTATAACATTTATAATCCTTTTTTAACCAAAATAACATATGAGCATGAGGAAGTCCTCTTTTTTGAAATTCTATTGTATGCACGTATGCATCAATTTCTCCAAAAGGTTCTCCAGATTTAATATAATTTATCATATCTTCTAATTTTATTTTAAAAATTCTTGAAATTATATCTGGTCTATCTTCAATTTTATGTTCAGGTTGATTTTGAAAATATCTTTCAATTTCTATCCATTTAACATTGCAAGTAAAAGTAATGAATAAATCAGGATTACCGTATTGTCTACAAATTTCCATAGCATCTTGATAATTATTAATCATATCTCTAGGACTTCCTGTATGAGAACTGGGTAATATAATTTTTTTTCCTAAATCACGACTGTTATTAATTCCAGCTGAAGATGCAGTATAAAGCTCTTTTAAAATTTCACTTCGAATATTTTTTTGATTCCTTCTAATCCAATCTAATCGACTTTCTTCAACAGTTGCATAAGCATCAACTAAAAATTGTTGAAATAGTCGTCCACCTTTCAATAGAGTACTTCTTTCATTATTTCTATCTTGAATTTGATATGTAATGTAAGCTCGCATCGATATGTTTTGACTTCTTTCTGTAGAATTTCCTTTGATTCGCTGCATTGGTAAATTTATTTTATATCCATCTTCACCATAAAGAAAAAGTATTGGGTATTGTAATGCCATATATTTTGGATGTATTTTAGAAACACGTTGGAAATTTCCACTAATAAACTTCATTTTTTGTATCGTATATATATAATTGAGCATATTTAGGAGATTCTCCATTAGAGGGTAATAAAGAACCCATTAAATGATGTACTTGACCACTAATTTTGAAAACATAAGGACCTAAACCATTATTTATTTTGTAGTCAATATTTGCTCCCATTGATGTAAAAGCAAACATTGAATTATAAATTCTTATGTTTTCTCTGAATGATCTGCTTTCTGAACCATTGTTTGGATTCAATAAATGCTCAAGGAAAGTTGGTGTTGGTTTTGATCTTTCAAGTTTGATTTCGCCTTTCCTACAACAATTTGTATAGATAATTGATGCATTTGAAGTTGGTCTTTTAATAGCTTCTCCAAGCCAAAAGCATGCATCACAATGGTTACATGAGTACACATTATCCCCCGAGTCTTCGTATTTCACAGTTAACCCTGCAACCAAAATTTTCTCATTCATTATAATTTTTCATGTGATTTTCTTGATTTTTTTGAAACTTCTAATTAAAAGAGACTTCATAAGAATTACCTTGTCTGTTTTGTTGATATGACGCTTGACCAAATAGTCGCGAACGTTGATCTATCAATAAAAATAAAAAAAATAAAAAAATTTAAATCTTTAAATCAAACTCAAAACAATAAATTTTTAAATCTACCGAATAGATGATAAAGTAACAATAGACTAACAATTTAAAATCAAAATTGTATGCACTTGAATGAACGCTATTCCAAATTCTGGTTTTAAGAGTGAACCATTAATAAAAAATGATTGCATCCGAATCATCTACCATTCGTAAAACTTTTTTAACCAACCAAACATGCTATTAAAATCTAGTGTGTTCTGAATCAATGTGTGACTAATTATGTTTTGATGACGTTTTCAAACAGAGTCAACTCGATGAAGAAGAATTTTTGCGGGATTCAATAAATGCTCGAGGAAAGTTGGTGTTGGTTTTGATCTTTAAAGTTTGATTTCGCCTTTCCTACAACAATTTGTATAGATAATTGATGCATTTGAAGTTGATCTTTTAGTAGCTTCTCCAAGCAACTACTGAATGTTTGCCAAAGTTTTATGCCAAAAACATACAACAAACATAATGTTTACTTGACATGTTTAACCATTCAACATAGTCCCAAAACATAAAATCGTTGACAGCATTAAATCATTTTTTAACCACCAAAAGAAGAAATGATATACAAAGATGTCACCATGATGATTTTTTTTTAAACTTCTAATTAAAAGAGACTTCATAAGAATTACCTTGTTTGTTTTGTTGATATGACGCTTGACCAAATAGTCGCGAACGTTGATCTATCAATAAAAAATAAAAAAAATAATAAAAAAAAAATCTTTAAATCAAACTCAAAATAATAAATCTTTAAATCTACCGAATAGATGACAAAGTAACAATAGACTAACAATCTAAAATCAAAATTGTATGCACTTGAATGAACGCTATTCCAAATTCTGGTTTTGAGAGTGAACCATTAATAAAAAACCATTACATCTGAATCATCAGCCATTCGTAAAAAAATTTTAACCAACCAAACATGCTATTAAAATCCAGTGTGTTCTGAATCAATGTGTGACTAATTATGTTTTGATGACGTTTTCAAACAGAGTCAACTCGATGAAGAAGAATTTTTGACAGAAGAATTTTATTTTGAAAGTTGACTTAGACATTCATCCCCACGAATTCAAATGTTGATTTTTATAAACTCCACTATTTGATGTTGGAACTACTGAATGCTTGCCAAAGTTTTATGCCAAAAACATACAACAAACATAATCTTTACTTGACATGTTTAACCATTCAACATAGTCCCAAAATGTAAAATCATTGACAGCATTAAATCATTTTTTAACCACCAAAAGAAGAAATGATATAAAAAGACGTCACCATGAGAAGTATTGTTAAGTATTTCAATCAACTATTTTCCATGATGATCATATAAAAAATTTACCATTTTCAATCATAAATAGATCTTCATTTATACCTTGAACGCTATTGTCAGCATTACCTCTGAATTCGGTCTCACTCTGACATTGATTATCTTTTTCATTAATCTCTCGGCAAAACACTGTCATAAAAAAATCATATAATATGAATTAATTTATATAAACATGCATAAATACCAATGTTTAACAAAGCATAAAAGTTATACTTACTTCTTTTCAATCTCTTTGATCTAACATGACTACGTTCAGTTTTTCCTTGATTAACTCTCTTAGTAGTGGATTCTTTTGACAATCTTTTTTTTGCTTTCTTGGCATCCTTAGCTGCCATCCCTGCAACTCCACATATATTCGAATTAACATTTTTTTTTTTTTTGAAAAGGGTTTGGAACCCAGCCTAGCTGGGAGGCTCAGCCCCACGCCCGGTTCCATTTATTAAAATAGTAGTAGAGTTTTGCATCGGGGGGGACATAAAACCTGAACCCCGAGCTACATAAGAAATATGGCTAATATCCTCGTAGAGTACATCCTGAATAATAGCAGGAGTCTCCTCTAACCATACATCATCAATCACCCCTACACTAACAAGGTGCGCCAACCGATCTGCAACACCATTTGCTTCTCTATAGATGTGGCGCAAATGGACGGACTGAAAAGCACTCAAGTACTCTTTACAATCCTCCAAAACCCGACCCACCTCAGACAGATCCTTCTCCTCCCTTCTTAGGGCAGCAACCAACAGGATAGAGTCACTCTCAATATCCACATCCGTCCAGCCTTGGTGAATACCAAGCAATAGTCCCGCTCTACACGCTTCTAACTCCATATTCAAAGCAGAGTGAGCATGTACAAACGGTCTAGCTAATGCGGCAACTCCCACACCTGCATCATTTCTAACAACCACCTTCTTGTTTCGAAGCACAAAGTTTCTCCCAAGATAACCAATGAATCCGACCCTTGTTTCGAATTAACATTTTAAATCACTATGTTCACGTATAATAATAGATCATTGAACTTCAACATAAACACCACATACTACTAAAATAACCGGAATTATACATAAAGACCACAGAACACTGATTCAGTATATTGCAACACAAAATATGAAATTCTGAATTACAAAACTCAATTCATAACTCATATGTTTTGTTTGAGTCCTATAAAAAAAAAATGGCAAGCCTTTGTCAATAGCTTTTTATCAAACAATCTCTGGAGATAACACAATGTTATTTAACAATCATGAAACATTCCATGTCCGAGTTGCAGATTAATACTAAGAAATGAAAACGTTTAATAAGGGCACCAAATTTCATACCTCAGCCTTCACACAGTTAATAACTCTCAAGTAACTTCCTCTACTAATTTATAAATCAAGAATCACAAAAATAAATACAAACCAATACGTATGGTCTAAATTACAGAACCACAATATACAGTGGTTTTAAAACAATTGTTCCACCAAGCAAATAGCCCTAATAATCAAGGAAAGTCTTTAAACTCTGATAGATGAAGAGAAAATAAAGACTAACAACATAAAAACTTAAAATCATGATTGCTGATCTTCCAAACTTTATTATGTGGCAGCCATTAAGCTCAATCTAATTTCAACAAATTACTTTATCAATACTGGCTCCAAAAACTAACAGCAATTATTTTCTTTTTCTTTTTCTTTGTGTGCTAAGTGTCTTTATTTCCGATTACCCAAGGATTGTGGGTTAGCCACTAATCCCCGTGGTACGATAAACCGGGACGTAAATACTTCCCATCTTTGATGACCGTGTTGATTGTTACGCGATAGGCGAATGAAAAACGCTCAAATCAATTGCATTTCATTTCGACATTCATTAGATCCTCCAGCAATTTCTCGATGAAACACTGTGACCAATGATGAAACAATATGATTTAATTTACACTTCCACAGATACAATTATTTTTCTTCCCATTACTTATAAATATCAATGTTTCTGAAAGCATAAAAGCTATACTCACTTCTTTTCAATCTTTTTGGTCTCACATGACCATATTCAGATTTTTCTTGATCAATTCTGCCACCGGTAGATGGTTCTAAGTACCTCTTTATCCCTCTCTTGGCATTTTTTGCTGCCATATCTGTATTCACAGATGTAATCCAATTAAAATTTTACATCATAATAATCCTCACTCACTATAATTTATCAATCAATACACATATAGGAACGTAGGACACTTGTAAAAAGCGATTGCTTAGATAAACTGATAGACAGATATATGCAGCTAAATATGCACAAATCCAACATTCACTCAAATACAGCGATCACCAAATAACACACAAAAAATCAAAACCACCCATTGAAAACCACAGAACAACACCCAAACACATGGAAGCCAAAATCAATACCCATAGAAACCAACATCAATTAAAACCCAAGCACAACCAAAATCACCAATTCAAAACCACAAAACTACACATATTGATAGAACACCATCTCCCATTACACACCTCTTTCCTTCTTCTTTTGATTCCAAGAACGGAAGATCTAATATTGCAAGACTTCCTATCGTCTTCGTCTGTCCGGTCTTTCTTTCAATCACAACAACAACACAAGATCTACTACTGCAAGTCTTCCTATCGCCTTAGTCTCTTCGTCTCCAATCTGTTTTTCTCGATCTCAAAATAAAAACACCCGGTAGAAACTTATAGAAGGATACCGAAAAAACGGATTGCTACCTGAAAACCCTCTCAGATGTTTGTCTCACGTTTCAGGGCTGTTTCGCCTCTGCTGATTTCAATTTATTGTCTGCAAGAGTTGATGTCGGTGTAGATATGTCGGTGCAGAGAGATGCTTCCAGAAAGGGAAAATGGCAGAACTGAAAATTGAGGTAGAGTTCAGATCGATCTAGAACTTGAGCAGGAGAACTTGACTTTCCAAGAACACGAATCGGCTGACAGGGATTTCCAAAGAAAGGGAAAGGCAACTGCGGGGAGCAGTAAAGCATTTGGGAATCGAGGTGGGTTCTGGAAGAGACAAAGAACTAATCAGCATGCGCCAGCTAGGGCTGCAGCTGCACCTGCTAGGGTTGCACCTAATAGGCCGGTGGCGAACCCGAAATGTTTCAATTGCAATGAGATGGGCCATGTTGCTCAAGCTTGCACGAAACCTAAGAACTTGGCATGCTTCACATGTGGCCAGACGGGGCACTTCTCAAAGGATTGTACCCAGCAGGGTAGGGGACAACGGAACCAGCAGAGGCATCTACCTCAGGGAAATGCTAGGGTGTTTGATATTGGTCAGCAGAATGCCGGAGTGGAAGGTACCTTATCCTTATTTGATTTCTTTGCTAGGGTGTTATTTGATAAGAGAGCGTCCCACTCTTTCATATCTAGTTCTGTGGTTGATATGTTAGGTTTGACTCCTAGGCCTCTTGCTAGACCCTTGTGTGTTATTTCCCCACTTGGTGTTTCTCTTGAGCTTGAAAGGTTTTGTGATGCATGTCCAATTCTGATTGGTGGTAAGGAGTTTACCGCGACCTTGATTGTGTTAGCAGATCATAAGTATGATGTCATTTTGGGTATTGATTGGTTGAGGCCAAATCATGCTATGATTGATTGCTTTGAAATGGTAGTGTCATTTCATATACCTGGGCAGCCGGTGTTTCGTTATCGGTGTCTTAGGTCAGATACTGCTTTAAGGGCAGGATTCTTCGCTCATGTGGAGTCAGTGAGTTGTGCTGCGGTTATGGCAGAGATTGCTGTGGATTCCGAGTACAGTGATGTATTTCAGGAAATACCAGGGTTACCTCCAAGGAGGGTAGTGGATTTTGCTATCGATGTGATACCAGGTACTGCACCTGTATCCATGGCACCTTTTCGGATGGCACCAACTGGACTTAAAGAGTTGAAGGAGCAAATTGATGGTTTACTTGAACAAGGGTTCATTAGACCTAGTACTTCTGCTTGGGGTGCACCTGTGGTGTTTGCGAAGAAGAAGGATGGTTCACTAAGGTTGTGTGTGGATTATCGGCAGTTGAACAAGGTGACGATTAAGAATAGGTACCCCATACCTAGGATTGATGACTTGTTCGACCAGCTTAAGGACATTAAGAATAGATACCCTTTACCTAGGATTGATGACTTGTTTGACCAGCTTAAGGAAGCTGCTGTATTCTCGAAGGTCGATTTGAGATCCGGATATCACCAGTTGAGGGTGAAGGATGATGATGTTCCTAAAACTGCTTTTAGGACTAGGTATGGAAACTTTGAGTTTGTTGTCATGCCTTTTGGTCTAACCAATGCACCTGCAGCATTTATGGACTTGATGAACCGTATGTTCAGTCCGTACTTGGATAAGTTTGTGGTAGTGTTCGTGGATGATATTTTGGTTTATTCCAAGACGTTGGAGGACCATGATAAGCATCTGAGGATTGTGCTACAGATTTTGAGAGAAAAGAAGTTGTTTGCCAAATTCGAGAAGTGCGAATTTTGGCAAAGGGAGGTCAAGTTCCTTGGTCATGTAGTTTCGAAGGATGGGGTCTCCGTGGATCCTTCTAAGGTGGAAGCAGTGATGAACTGGGGCCAACCCACTACAGTTACTGAGGTACGTAGTTTCCTGGGTTTGGCAGGTTATTATCGGAGATTCATTGAGGGATTTTCTAGCATTGCTTCGGCTTTGACCAAGTTGACAAGGAAGAATTTCCAGTTTGTGTGGACTGAGGAATGTGAACGAGCATTCAATGAGTTGAAGGCTAGAGTGACCACAGCCCCAGTGTTAACTATTCCCACAAGCGGTGGCGGTTTAGTCATCTACAGTGATGCATCTCATCAAGGTTTGGGGTGTGTGTTTTGGGGCCAACCCACTATGGTTACTGAGGTACGTAGTTTTCTGGGTTTGGCAGGTTATTATCGGAGATTCATTGAGGGATTTTCTAGCATTGCTTCGGCTTTGACCAAGTTGACAAGGAAGAATGTCCAGTTTGTATGGACTGAGGAATGTGAACGAGCATTCAATGAGTTGAAGGCTAGATTGACCACAGCCCCAGTGTTAACTATTCCCACAAGCGGTGGCGGTTTAGTCATCTATAGTGATGCGTCTCATCAGGGTTTGGGATGTGTGTTGATGCAGCATGGCGGTGTTGTCGCTTATGGTTCTAGACAGTTGAAGGTGCATGAGCGTAATTACCCCACTCATGATTTGGTGTTAGCTGTGGTTGTGTTTGCCTTGAAGATTTGGAGGCATTACTTGTATGGGGAGAAGTTCGAACTCTTTTTGGATTATAAGAGTTTGAAGTATCTGTTCTCTCAGAAGGAGTTGAACATGAGACAGAGAAGGTGGATGGAACTCATAAAGGACTATGATTTCACCTTGGAGTATCATCCAGGAAAGGCCAATATGGTGGCGGATGCTTTGAGTAGGAAGCCCAGAGGTATTGTTGCTTCTGTTATGGTTCAGGAATGGCTTATGTTGGAGACTGGGTCCGAGTTTGACCTTGTCCAAACAGGAGTTGAGGATGGGAGTTTCCTTGGGAATGTCACGGTATAGCCTACCCTGATTTCTAGGATCATTCAAGGTCTGATAGAGGATGAGTTCTCACGTGTGAAGTTGGCAGGGTTAGCTGCAGATTTACCCATTGATGTTCCATCTGAGTGGACGGTGGGAGCAGATGGTGGCTTGAGGTTGAACCATAGGTTGTATGTTCTGGATAGTGTTGACCTCAAGGGAGAGATTCTTCGTCAGGGACATCGATTGAGGTATACTGTGCACCCTGGAAGCACTAAGATGTATCGGGATTTGCGAAGGCAATTCTGGTGGAATGGAATGAAAAAGGAAGTGGCAGAGTATGTTTCCAAGTGTCTTACTTGCCAACGTGTGAATGCTGAGCATCAGAGACCTGCAGGTATGTTGAAGCCATTACCTATTCCAGTATGGAAGTGGGAGCAGATCTCAATGGATTTTGTCACTAGACTGCCTAGGTCCAAACGAAGTCATGATACAGTGTGGGTGATCGTGGATCGTTTGACGAAATCGGCACACTTTCTTTCGATGTCAATGACGTATTCGGTTGACATGTTGTGCGAGCTTTACATCGAGGTAATCGTGAAACTTCATGGTGTGCTCGTGTCAATTGTTTCTGATCGTGATGCACGGTTTACTTCAAAATTTTGGAGCGGTTTCCAAAAGGCCATGGGAACTGATTTAGATATGAGTACGGCATTTCATCCTCAGACTGATGGGTAGACTGAGCGAGTGAATCAGGTGTTGGAGGATATGTTAAGAGCCTGTGTGTTGGACTTCAAGGGAAGTTGGGAGGATCATCTGCCGTTGATTGAATTCTCCTACAACAACAGTTATCACTCCAGCATTGGCATGGCACCATATGAGGCCTTGTATGGTAGGCCATGTAGATCTCCGATCTGCTGGGCAGAAGCGGGAGATAAGGTGTTATTGGGTCCTGAGATTGTGCAGGAGACCACTGACAAGATTTCAATTATCAGGGACAGGATTCGAACAGCACAGAGAGACAGAAGAGTTATGCAGATTTGAAAAGGAGACATGTTGAGTTTTAAAAGGGTGATCATGTGTTCTTGAAGGTCTCACCCATGAAGGGTGTGGTGAGATTTGGCAAGAAAGGGAAGTTATCACCAAGGTTTGTCGGACCTTTTGAAATTCTGGAAAGGGTAGGAGATTTGGCTTATACACTTGCCTTACCTCCTACTATGTCTGGTATGCATAATGTGTTCCATGTGTCTATGTTGAGGAAGTATGTCCAGGATGAGTCACATGTGATTGATTATGGTACGATTGAGGTGCATGTAGATACGACCTTTGTTGTTGAACTTGTTCGTATTTTGGATAGGTCAACAAAGCAACTTCGAAGGAAGGAAGTTGACTTGGTCAAGGTATTGTGGAGTCACTATGATGAGGGTGATGCTTCTTGGGAATTGGAGTCGGATATGAGAGCGAAGTACCCACAGTTGTTTGTTGTTAAGCAAGCGTGAATTTTGGGACGAAATTCCTTTAAGGAGGGTAGACTGTGATGACCTGGATTTTCATTATGTAATTTTGGTAATTAATAATGGACCAGTTGTACGAATAATTGTTAGTATGCTTTATTCGTAGGTTGTTTGTGAAGTGGAATGGTTTTCATATGTATAATTATTCGAATTTCACAGTTTAGGGGGTTGTGTGATGTTTGACTTTTTATATGTTGGGATTCTCAGAAAACTTCCTTCATGAAAGTTGTAGAGCACGTCGATACGAGTTCGTGGGCATGTGGAACGCGTAAATCGGAGTTCGTATGAGGAAGTTATGGCTATTGGAAGAAATTTCCATTTTAGTATAAATAGGGAAAATCTGAAATTTATTTTCATTTTTCCCTTTCCTTTTCCGGAAACTCTCTCTTCTCTCTCTCTTCTCTCTCGGTCGATACCTTCAGTATCGAAGATTTCAGACTGACCCGACCCGGACCCGGCAGACCCGACCCAGCTTTTCCGGCGATATCTGGCGACCTCTAGCCGTGAAACCTGCACAGAACGACTCGTCTCCTCCTTCTGGTCGTCTCTGTGGCATCCTCTTGTGGCGATAACCACTGTGCACGACGCAGCAAGGTGGTGCAGCTTGGTGTTTTCAGACCCGACCGGAAAACACAGTTCCGGCGACGCCAAGGCTTTAGGCTTCCATCTTTGGCTTCGTGGCGGTCGTCTGAGTCGATCTATGGTGTTTGTTTTGATCGGTTTACGTGGAAATCGGTTAAACTCAGTTGGGATTACTGTTCATGACTTGTGAGGTAGTTTTTGATCCCTTAAGCTTGTTTTATGACTTCGAGCCAGTTATGAAAATCCACAAGTATGCTTAGATGAAGCTTTTTGATGTTGGGAGTTTTGTGAAACAATGAGTTTTGGCCGGCGGAGGTGCGCCTCCGTCTGTGGCGGCGTACCGGTGGTGTTTCGGCTATGTATGGGAATGTTTCGGTGGTGTTTCGGCTATGTATGGGAATGTTTCGATATATAATATGCAAATTTTGGAGTTCGAATGGATTTGTTATGATTTTTGCAGTTTCATACCGATCGATTTATTTGATCCGTGAGGATTCGAACGTCCGATCGACTTGTGGTTTGGTCACATCGATCGTGGACGTATTCCGGAGACTTTGGGAGGTCTCGGATGTGGTTTTGCCTTGATTGGCGCCACTTTGGGGATTTTAGTTGAAAATAGAGGTTTCGGACTTAAATCAAATATGAATCGTTACTAAGTGGAAACCGTTTGTGATTAGGTATTTGACGAAGTATTTGGACGGTTATTTGGCGGATTGGCCGCTTTGTTCTTTGTTGAAGACGCAGCGGGAATTTGAGGTGAGTAAATCTCACAAGGATCTTTATGAACAGAAGTACCATTATTGTTTTGGCGTTAATTAATTAACTGCAAACTATAGTTGGTATTAGTACGCATTCCTGAGCGAATGACTACATATATATATATTTAGATGAAATATATATATCCTTGTGAATGATTGTGATGAATAATAATATGCATGATGATGTTCATATTATTGTTGAATGTGACTTTTCAGGAAACAATATTGTGGAAAAAGATGTTTTCTATTGTTTGAAAAGTATTGAACTTGATGTTACTTTTTTAATGCAACATTTTTGAGTCAATCGTGACTCATTTTAGATGTATTGGTCTTTATATCAAGGGTCACTGATGGTGAGCAGGGATTAGGAAAGCCGAAACTAGATGTTTGTAACGTTTTTAGGTCGGATGCGACTTATTTAACGTTGACCTTAAGACCAGATAGGGTCTAAGAAGATCTTATGTCACAGATGGTGATAGATCACAGATAGTGACAAGTTGCAGACGGTGACCTTGATGTTTGATTTCATGACCAGATGGGGTCTGAAGATCATGCGTCACAGATGGTGATAAGGCACAGACGATGGCCTTAATGTTGATTTTGAGACCAGACGGGGTCTGAAACCACATGTCACAGATGGTGACAGGTCGCAGATGGTGACCAAGGCAGGAAATTGGTAATCACGTCCTTGGTAGGACGAGTGATTTCGATTTCAGACGGGGTCTGAAACCACATGTCACAGATCGTGACTAAGACATGAAATAGGTAATCACGTCCGTAGCCGGACGAGTGGTTACGATTTCAATAGAGCTATAGCATGTCTGCCATGATAGCTTATGGGAGTAACGGTCGAGGTTGCTTGAGACTCATAGGTATGTAGTTTAAAGGAGAGTTCCGATGGTATTCTTCTTTAATTGTCTAGATGAGACTTGAATTGCTACTTAATTGATGGTTAAGTTAGCAAATAGAGCATGGTCACAGCGGCGACTCATGTTGTCCTTTTTGTGGAAATGATATGGAATGTTAGAAGGAATCATGGTTGCATGTTTCCTTAAGTAGATTGATGTGAGTTGTTGATTGATGTTCATGAGTTACTCATACGGGCTTGGAAAAGCTTACCGGGTTTGTTGTTTGGCAACCCTGGTGCACCATTCAAACGGTGTAGGGGTTAATCCTGTAGGTCAGGAAAATCGTGGCTGAAGCTGAGGTAGCTTGTTGGCAGCAGAACGGGTAGGAAGCAAATTTTGTTGGCTTTGCCAGTATATGACTTCCGCTATGAGGAGCATTTACGCTTTATTTTGTGATGCCAATTTAATTCGTAAATTTGTGTAATATATAACTCTGTGGAGCGAGTGTATATTAACTTGGATGGTTCAGTGCCTCAGTAAGTACTTGTTTTAAGGGAAAGATGTTCCAGGTATTTGTATTGATGACTAAACGTTCACGCATGTATAATTATGGGATTATATATATCGATTTTTATTGTTGTTAAAAATCAGGGGCGTGATACGTCACTTGAGCCTTAGACGTTGCAGGGTCCTCCTCTTCCTCTAATATTGACGTTGAAGGCTTCGTAGGAAGCTTTGGGAGGTTTACAAGGGTCTTACCACTCCTTGTAGTAACGGCTTTGGCTTGCTCAAAGTGAGGATTAGGGATAGTTCCACTTGGAAGCTTACCTTGTTCATGAAACTTACCCATAAACTCCACAACTTGGCTCATCTGCTTCTTCATCTCATCTACATCTGTGGATATGGCGTTGACTTGATTTCCATGAAGAGTTTGACCTGCAATCAAAGCTTGAGTAGATTTAGTTAGTGTCTTGATCAACTCATCATTAGAAGAAAAAGAAGCATTTGAGTTAAAGTTTGAATTCAAAGGAGTAGGGTTAGGAACTTGAGGCTTTTGATAAAAGCCTTGAGGACGTTGTTGGAAGATTTGAGGTGCATTTTGAAAGTTGTCATTGTCCTTCCAACGAAAGTTAGGGTGGTCCCTCCATCCAGGGTTGTAGGTGTTTGAGAATGGATCATTCCTAGGACGTTGGTACCCTTGTTGGAACCCTATGGCGTTGACACCTTCTTCCATGAGTTGAGGGCATTGGTCAGACATGTGCCCTTGCATAGAACACACTCCACACGCCATTGCTTGTCCATATGATCCCTGAGACACAATAGAAGTAAGTTTATTAATTTTATCTTCCAATTGTGCTAAAGTACTTACCTCATGGACCTTTTCACGTGTGGCTTTTGGTCTAGAACTTCCATATTGTTGTTGATTCAAGGCCCTATTTTGAATCAACAACATACCAGGAGCTGGTTGCTTATCCATAAAAGATCCTCCAGAAGCAGCATCAAGCATATCCCTTTCCAAGGGTGTGAGTCCATCATAGAAGCAAGTGAGCAAGGTCTCATCCTTCATGCCATGTTGAGGACATTGAGTGATGAGAGACTTGAACCTTTCATAGTACTCTGCGTAGGGCTCATCTTGGCCTTATTGAATGCTACTTATCTTCTTCCTTAACATGATGATGCGAGATGTAGGGAAATACTTCTCAAGGAACGCCTTCATCATGTCCTCTGAAGTAGTAATATGTCCACTTGGCAACTCATAAAGCCACTGCTTTGCCTTGTCAGCCAACGAAAAAGGGAAGGCCTTCAACTTAAAGATTTGCTCATCAGCTCCTTGTGGCTTCATGCTAGTGCAAATGAACTGAAACTCCATTAAGTGTTGGTTGGGATCTTCCATGGTGAGCCCATGGAATGTGGGAAGACGATGGAGGAGTCCAGACTTCAACTCAAAATCAACTGTTGCCCCCTCAAATGTAGCATGGTATGTTATACAAGTAGGAACACCACCAGGTGGGATGACGGATATAGAGAGTTGCCTTATGGTGAGAGCCATTGGTGGTTGAGGTGGCAGTGGTAGAGGTAAAGGTGGTGGAACGTTGGGGAGTGGTTGGTGTGGTGATGGAGGTGGTGAATGATCAGATGAAGTGTTGGATGCTTCTGATCCCCCTTCTACTCTGTTTCCTTCACTATCTATCTGAAGTTGACGAAGTCCAAGTGGAGTAGGAACTTGGATATCAAAGATGTCTGTATTCTGCTTTAACACTACTAGAAAAACACCATTTAAGGACACTGAAACTGTGTCCTTAAATACATACAAGGACTCTTTAAAAAAGAGTCCTCTATCCAGCAGTCATTATAAGTCTCAAACAAGGACACTGAAAACGTGTCC
>BDJD01000606.1:47011-62944 GCA_002564525.1 Rosa multiflora
ACACAAAAAATACACTCATATGTGTCCTTAAAACTAAAACAGGACACTTAAAAGAGTCATAGAGGATGTTCAAAACGTGTCCTTAAAACTTGCAAAAAACCCAAAAAAATAGAAATTAATTAATAATAAAAGGAAGCTTTCTCCAATTCACCAATTGTACAACCCTCAAAATACACCACCAAATGCAATATAACTGAATCAAAATACACCATATGCAAACAAATTTATAAAGCATAACAAATTATTATTATTTGTACATACATCCAAGCCATGAAGAGCAACTGCCTATTTCAACTTCCTGTTTAATTTAGCCTAAAAGAGATTTAGTCATCTCAAAGATCAAATTCATATGAAGAGCTTGACACTTCAGTAGCAATATACCTCTTTTATCGTTCATGAATATTATAGCAGAATCGGGAATCCTCTTTGACATTTTCTCACGCCCTTCCTTAAACCAGGTAATATATCTGCAAATCTAATATAAAAAGAAAATGTAAGATAGAACATTTAGCATTAGAATTAAGTAATATGTATAGCAGATTAGGATGTTGCATACGGTGTGACGAAAATAGGCATGTTCAATGGATCCTACAGTTTTTTATAATTACATAATCAATTTGCCCTTCCACACGTACATCGGTCTCAAGAAATTTCCGCCAGAACCAAGTACAGTTATAGGGAAACAAGAAAACATATAAAGTTTAACACAATCAAGTATGAAAGGCACTTATATATTTACAGAACTAGCATCCAATTATGGCAGTATTGTTTCTTTGGAAAGATTAGATATTAATTTTTCTACGTGCAGCAAAGCGACAATATAATGGTGAACATGAGTCCACAGAGATTGAATGACAAATTAATAAGCAGTAATAGATTATAAGCCTTTAGGTCACTGGAATCACTAACGTGACGATTGTTATCCTTATAGTATTTCTGTGAAACAGTCATTCAAAGAACTAAGAAGTTCAGGTGTAATGTATTTACCAGGCCAAGAGTAAGGGCTTGTTGCTTTGACTTAATATTTGAGTGGCTTCCAATCCAGACATATATCTCAATGTGGTAGTCGAGGACTAACACATCTTCAATATTTAAATCATCCTGTGTGAAATTGAATATCTCTTGCACCTGAGATATTCAAATTTATTCAGATAAAGTAAAGTTCAAACAAGTCTAAACAAGACTAATCATCCATAGAATTTGATATATTATATTAATTAACAAATGCATAGCCGAAACCATTAAATTTGAAATATCGACAACAAGGTTCAGCAAATATACCAGTCATTTTGCAAAACAACTGAGCTGCATGCTTACACAAATATATGTAAAACTGTACCTTGAAATCCACCTGAATGGGAAATTCCAATCAAGATGCAAAAGAAGCAAACCCATCAGTAGACAGAATTATACAGCCATGTAAAACCATACATGATTACTTGGAAAAGCTGCATTATCTTCCGAGAGAAAAATTTTGAAGACTATAAATTTTTGTTACCTTCAGTTCCGCTCAACATAAACAAATGTGGATCATCTATGTATCCTTTTATTTCTTTTCTTCTTGCATACTCTGCCTTTTCACCAAGTGCACTCTAGAAAACATCAGATTCACTCCCTTCCCTCACTGATATGGCTTGCCATGCATGTTGGCTAATCGGCACCAAGCGAAAATAAAAACTTCATTAAGATTATGAGTGAAGTCTAAGTAAAGAGAGCAGTACTGACATATTTCATCAAACTCTAATTCCTCTCATTTTTGGTTTTTAGACTGATTTTCTGCAAATGCCATATTTACTATTTTTAATAGAAAGAGATTATGGTATAAAGTAAAAGTTCAAGAAATAGTCACATTTATTAGCTCCAGCATTCTGTCAAGAAGATCATGATCTCTGCTCGAGGAGAGATTCCAATCCAAGTGATAACAGATGTACCAGTTTGCAGGATGTAACAATAGGAAGAGTTCAAAGAGCCTGAAACCTGAAACAGTACCACTTTATACTCAAATCATACAGGCATATGTAATTCAGATACTGGAGGATCAGAAGTCAAGAGACACACTTTCATTGACTAGAAGCTATTGTACATTAGTAAAAAGCTAAAACAAAATGGAATTACAGAAATTTTCATTATAAGATATAACTCTCAAGAGAGATTTAAGGCTTACTGTATCAACTTAGATGGCCTGCATGTTGTTAGGACTCGTCCCTTGAACACGAAAAAGAGCTATCTTGCTTTCATCATAAGTTTCATCTGCAATACCCTTTTCTGCCACAAGCTTCTTGTATCGTTGACTCCTGCCTCCCTACAAGAAAAGCAAAAAAATTTCAGAAGATGAGACACTATCAACATTAGGTTAATCTGAAACAAAACCAACATTGGATTAGGAAAAGAAAAATAAAAAAATAGAGAGGTGTAAACCTTAAAAACAATTAATGTCTGTAAAATTGAAAAAAATTGAGATGGCTCATTGTTCTCCATAATTTGAGCTTGAAAACATAAGTCAGGGAAATCTAATTGGCATGAGTGATGCAGTTAAATGAAGAATTCAATCACCTATATGAACATGGAAACTATGTATTAAACAAGCTATCTTAACAGAACTTACCACAACAGGATTCCCCTTGCTTGACTCAACTATGGCATTCATCTGAGAGATAGTATCTGTTCTATCTTCCTGCATGCAAAACAAATAACAATTAAAGAAGAAGATTGAAGTTCACTAAAGGCTACCAGAAGCTGGGTAGTTGCTTCAGATACATAGTAACTCGGAACTTAAACAGCTTTTCCCAGGTAAAGTAGTAATTTATATGGTCTTTTATTTTCTTCTTTTCCCTCCAGGATGTCATGACTAGAACTATGAATAAATCTCACAAAGCTACAACAACCTATCAATACCAGTCATAACAGTCATGGTTACCAACTCACCATTACACTCCCACCACCAAGCCATGCATAAAATAGATTCTCATCCATTTCGTTGCCAAGATATGTATATTGCAGAATGTAGCAATCCCCACTGAAAAGCTTTCTTTTTTCTGAGGCTGGAACAAGGGACAGTCTATCACCATCTACCCACCAAACCTGAAATGTTATAGATTGCATTAGCATAAAGGAACGCAAGCTTAACACACAGTTTAAATGAGTATGACATTTTCAGAAAAGGGCGGACATACACAATATCAATTCACATCATTAATAATATAATCGTAATTACCTCTCTTGGAAGAGCCCTCATGATAATCAGATAGTCATATCCAAAACAACTCGAGCGCTTGCTGTTGGTTTTTCTTTGTCCACTTTGCTGCGATAGCCAAGAAACCCACTGCCCAGAAACTACATCAACCAAAATTAACAGCTAGGACACAAAATCGACTTAATTGAAAATCGGAATCGAAAACCCTAGAGCAAAAAGACTAAAAATTGAACAAATTGAGAACATTTGTAGTTGGATAGAAGAGGGTTTGGGGGCTAATCTGACCTGCGCGGACTCGGGAGTCAATCTCCTTGTGCTAGAGTGACCTCTTGCGGTAATCGGTGATGGCGGTGCTACGTCGTACGGCCTCCTCCCTCTCGGTCGCCGTCATCGTAGTGGTGTTGGGGAGGAGAAATGGGGTCAAATGGAACGAGGGTCCGGACTCTCGAAGTTTTTGGAAGAAGAAATCTGAGAGCTGCTGCGTCTAATAAAACTTCTTTTACTTTTTATGGGAGGGAACTGAAAATTGGAGGAGGGAACTGAAAACTGAAAATTGGAGGAGGGAACTGAAAATTGGAGAAGGAGGGAATGTGAAAATTGGGGAGCCAAAACAAGTCATTCGACCGTAGGCCCGTAGGTGTCCTTGTTGCCTTGTTGGTATCCTTTATTTCACGGTCCCGCTTCCATTCAAATGAAGGGTGTCCTAAATAACATTTAAGGACACTAAATAAATTGTGTGTCCTTATTGAGAGTCCTCATAGCCGTTTTTTCTAGTAGTGTAACTTCTGAATGCGTTGTTGGATGAGGTGAAAGGGTGTCTTGGGGTAATTGGGTGGTTCAGATGATCCGAACATTCATTGATCTGAAATAAAATAAAAGAATGATGTTAGTAAAGAATAAACAAGATATGGACCAAGGTACACACATTAAAAACGTCATACATATATATACATACACATGGCCAACGAAAATTTATAGTGGTTAGTTACAATTTTCTACAATTTTTGAATTAATCAACTTCAATAAGAGATTTGCAAGTCAAGGTTTGGACGTGAGGCCTAGAGATTCTAATGTTAATACAAGTCTCCCCTCCTTTATCCTTTGGTAACTCTTTTGGCACAGAGCCAGGTAGTAGAGGAACGATTTTGGCGGAGCTACTCCCACATAGTTGTTTTGGCCCTCTTGTAAGCACTTCTCGTATCCAATCAACCTAGACACCCTGTGTTACAAAGGTTCGCCTCAGAGATAAAGGAAGTTGCTTGACAAGTATTAATAAAAGAACTTTCACCTATTCCGTTATGACTCACATCCTTCTTACCAAAACCAATTCTTTCGAAAATTGTCTAAGTATGTTGACTCAATGAGACGTCATGAACCTTGCTTTGGATGTGCGGCCCAAGTCCTTGCCTCCACACATATTTCTTTTCGAATCCTTTGGGCAACCTTACTGAACTAGCCAGGTGGGCGAGGACGAACACGAGAGGTAGAAACCATTTTGGCACAAGCTACTCCCACATAGTGATTTAGGCTCGTTTGATTGCACTTCTGGATTCAAAAACCCATCATGAATGTTGTCCCCTTCCTAGACACCATCCCACATAGGCTATACTTACTTAGATAAGAAAAGTCCTAAGTGCAAGACATTATTCAAGTGTTAATAAAAGCCGCCCTCAACCTTAAGAGACCTGAATCAGGTACTAATAAGGGGTTAAGGCTAATATTAACAAAAGAGACTTCACCTATTCCATCAAAGTTCATTGCCCCTTACCAAATCAATACCTTAGTGGCATTTTCATCACATAAAGACTTTTCAATCCCCGGCAACGGTGCCAAAAATTGATATGTGCAAAAGCAATCACCAATTTAAACCCTGAAAAATATCATCGTTAGTATATAGCAAATAGGGTATCGTTCAAAACCGGGGAATTGAGGGTGCTAACATGTGAGAAAGAAATTAAAAGAAAGAATATACAAGTCACGAAATTTTAGAACACACATACAAAACATGCAAATCCAAGCACTCAAAGAAAGTCAATTCATCACATGCATAATCTGATTTTCGACTCAAAGCAAGCCTTCACTACTATTTTGAATTAGGGTTTACAAAGCACAAATCCTAATTACTAGCAAGTTACATGCAAGTATTCCTTTTTGTTTGTCAGACCAAGACAATAGTCACATGCAAATTCACACAAAATCAGATTATTATTCCACACATTTGGCAATTAATCAAGATCAAAAACCCATAAACACATCAAACATTGAAAAGAACCATCTAAATTGAATCCAAAAATAGTTTTGTCACATCATAGTTTCGGTTTACATAACAGAAATTCCAAAGCAGAAATTTTGACTACAACAAAGCCAAAACCGTGAAAATACATGAAAAGATGATGGTGTGGACAACCCTTGATCACGTCCCAAGGTCCAAAGCAGCTCCAGGGTGGTGCACAAGTGATGATCACGGCTAGGAAGATGGATGGTCACGGCCTTGCTCCTTGAAGATTGCGAAAACCTGAAACTAGAGAGAACAAGTGAGAATATGAAATTGTGGAGAATAATGTGGTCCTTCTAAACGTCATATACACTAGGTATATATAGGGGAACGTCCCAAAGCCTCTCACAATTCTATTCTACTTGGTTCTCCAAGTTCTTGTTGATTTAGGACTGCTTTGACACAAAACAGATTTCCTGCAGAATTGACCTTAGTGCAATAAAATGGCCATAACTTTCTCTAGAAAATTGATATTGACAAGCCATAAAAAGGTCTGGGAACTAGACATCCGTAGCTTTCCAACCATGTAAAGATCATAATTTTTTGAGCTCTAAGAAATTTTTGACACTCCGTTGAACTTGACTGATCTGCACAGGCAGATTTCCGAATCTGTAATGGATTTGACTTTTAAAGCATAAGTTGTGTCCAATTCTGTTTTCCTTTGCATCACATGCCCCTCACATGTCTTCCACGCCCTCTTTGAAGTAGAAACATCAAGAACCTTCAAGAATCTTCAAGAACATCACTGCATCTTCAATCCTTCTCCACTTCGAATTCCAAATCCATGTTTCTCTCAAAATCGAATCCAAAGTGTATTGCTCTTCCATGTGCACATCATATGACCTTCTTGAGACTTCTAGAAACTTCTTGGATGTTCCATAGTCTTCTTCTAGCTTCCACAGGTCTACTAGTATGAGTAGAACTCCATATGCAAGTAGGTTTCCTAGTTGAATACAAACTTCTTTTCTGCGATGCTTCTACACTCTTCCGGAACCTTCTAGAGTAATCCTTATCCAATAGGGACTCCTTGTCATACTAGAATTCATTATCTGAGTAGAATTGAGTTTCCTTGTCCAAGTAGAACTCCTAGTCCAAGTCAGCTTCAGATTCCTACTTCAACTGGGATTCCTTTTCCTAGTCAAACTAGGAGAACTTCCATTTCTTCATCTTTTCTCATTTCTGCGCCACTTGTGCATTCCTTAGCCATTTTTGAACTCTTGAGACGTCATTTACTTCATAAAGTAGCTCACGAACACAAAGTACCTATAAAAATACAAACTAAGTTAAATTGATCAAGATAAAGGAAATAACTTAGCAAAATATAGGGTTTAGATACTATTAACGTCACATTTCATGCTCCTATCAAAAGTGTGTATTGGAATTGGACATTCACCATTTTCAACTCTGCCATTGACAATGGCAAAGTTTTATTTTTGTAAATTTTCATTTGTTCTACATATTTTCTGTTAATTTTTAACATGTATACATAATCATTGTACTAGTTATGTAAAGGATAAAGTTGATTCTGGCTATCTGGTTTTTGATCATTGAGATAACTTGATGAACATGTGTGTGTCATTGTACTAAGGTCTACTTTGTCCAAGACTACAAAGAATTTCATGAGACAACTAAGCATGCTTTTTAGAAGTTTAAATCTTGTGCTTTTGTTCTATTCTGTGCAGGACCGAAAGGGAGAAAGGGAGAAGGGTTAGAAGCTTGGGAGCTTTGGAAAGATGATGAAGTCTCTGCTTGGAAGAACAGTGAAGAGCACCAGATGGTTTGGTATTTTCATATTGGAATGAAAGGGCTAAGTTTGTCGTCAATACATATATCTAGGAGCTATTAGAATTATTTTTTGTGTCTTAATGTATGGATGATTAGGAAATACATCCTTTGTAGACATATGTGATTCTTTAATGTATGAATTGGAGTACTTCAATTGATGAATTGGATTCAATTTTTTTTTTTCAATATTGATCAGTACCATTAATAATGGAGCATTAATTTTGCTCAATTCTGATCACACAATGATCAGGTAACAATCATACCACACTAGTACTTTACAAGCTGTTGTGTGAGGAGTAATGAAACAATAGAATAATTCTAACTCATGTTGTCTGACAAGAAATCAAACAATAGACCAGATAAGAATTCAGTTGTCCTAATCTAAATCATACAACAGAAAAATTAAAAAAAATATTGTCTAACACGCTTAACATACAACGGAAGTAATTGAACTCTGTTGTCTCAATGTTAATCAGACAACACACAAAATAAAAGTCTGTTGTCTGACAAGCTTAACATACAACAGCTTGAAAACAAGCACTGTTGTCTGAAGGCAGCGCCACACCTACCTCTCAGCTGCGCCTGGCATCTGCTGAGCTATCAGACAACATGTTTAACACTTACCCGTTGTCTGTTTGTTTCTCAGACAACTGTGTTCCACTGTTGTCTGAATTTTCATCAGACAAAGGCTCAGTCTACAACAGTGGGTCTCCAAATCCCACAATGGTTTTCTGCAGTTGTCTGATAATGTTTTTGGTGTAGTGTGGATGAATAGATGCTCACAGCCTTGACTTGGAACTTCTTGAAATTGCTGAAACTTTGGAAGAGAAAGAGGAGTGTTTGTGGCTTTTGATTCTGAATTTTGTGGTGTGTCTATCATCTTCACAAACCTCCTTTATATAGTGAACGGCAAGGGCTAGGGTTCCCTTGAATTTCTTTTGAATTACATCACTTCAACCAATAGAAAAATAGAATGAAAATTGGAGAGCAAGTAACCTCTATTTTGCTGAATTCTTCCATGTATGTAGACTCAATTTCATCCTCCTTGTATGTAGAGTTGTAATTCAATACTTATTCCTCTATTTTCTCTCCCAAAATTCCAGAAAAATCCAAGAATAATCCCATAAATTAATTGCCAAAATATTTTAGTAATTCCTTGTAATTCTCACGGCAAAAGCATGTAGAATGGGTAATGGACTCCTTAAAAACATCAAGAAGGATCTAGAGCATCATGTGCAAGTCACATGCTACAAACTTTGGGCCAAACTTCCCCCAAAATGGGCCAATTCGAAATCCATATTCATATTGCTGAAATTCCTTCATTATTCTAGAACATTCTTGAACCATCTTGAGTCATCTTCAAGACACAGCATCTCCTAGCACCACCAGGACTCCTAGTGTCATCAGGTTTCCTAGTCCAACTGGGACTCTGTCATTTCTTCATTTCCACGCATATTTTTCCGAGCTCTTTCCTAGTTGCATTAGGACTCCTACCACTACTACACAAAAGGCTTCACACGACGGTTTAAAACTGTCGTCTCACATTTTGCATTTCCGTGGTCTATCGAGGCGTTGTCTGATGAAACGTCGTCAGACGACGGTTTTCAACCGTGGTATACCGATCATTGGGTCGACGGTTTGTAGCTAACTCCGTCGTCTGATGGATCGGCAGATCTGTCGACATGCTGTCGACAAGTTGTCGACAGAAATTTTCCGTGGTGTGACTTTTATTCATACCACGGTTTTATTTTTAAAACATTGTGCAAATTGTATTCACACGACAGTTCTTCCAGCATAGATGTGGTGTGACGATTTAAAAATTCAGTGCATATGTGCTTTCACACGACAGATATAACTGTAACCGTTGTACTGTGATATTTGAGACAATGGTTTTTGCCAATACTTGTTGTCTGTGTGCGCATCCAACAATGATATCAGTAAGAACCGTCGTGTGAATTGTAGAAATTTTGTTTGATTCCACCCTATAATCCTCATCAGACGACATATTTTTCATTTTTCCTACTGTTGTTTGATTCGGTAATGGTAAGATTCAAATTAAGCTGAAACCAAAAATTGACCAAATAAATAGTAATTTTCTCATAATAAATAGCTATTACTAGCGAGATAGCCCGCGCAATGCTGCGGGTTTGTTTGCTTGCTAAATTTCACATTCAGTCTTAACAAACTTTGAACATTTACATACTCTAAAACAGTACACATTTACATATGCTTAATAGAGTTTTGCATTTCTACTTGAAAGAAGAGAAGGAGCGAGCATTTTGTGAAGTCTGCAGATCTGCTCTTCTTAGTTAATACCCTTAAATTCTTCTTCGAACTCCGGTAGATTTTGTGAAGTCTGCAGATCTGCTATTCTTGGTTAATACCCTTAAATTCTTCTTCGAACTCCTCTAGATTTGCAGACTGCATAAAGGTACAAAATAGACAGCAAATCTCGAGCCCACTATCCGTCTCTTCCTACCACATTCAAAGGGAACAAAGATAACATTACGTGCCATGGTGGGAAATGTAAAACCAAAAAAATAAAAGAAGGAAGATTTCATATGTAATAGTGTCTGGATTCTTATATAAGTTAATGCTATTTGCTTGAACAAAAACAAAACAATGAAAGATAATACTGTTGTCAAGGTCTACCACATCAAGAAAACTTGATACCAAGAACAAATGAGAAACAAAATTCACAGTTCAGAAAGGAATACCCCGAGCATTACTTCAATATGCCATGTCCTCTTCCTTTATATTTGTGTACACTTTCCTGCAAATAAATTTGTGACCATTGTTAGCAAACTTCACATGACCGAATCCAAAATTTATTTCAAACGTATAAGGACTTGGAGAATTTATGTAACAGAAATTTTTAGAATGACAAAATGGCCTGGTGTTAAATGAGCTGAAGATATAAGAACACTATACACAATAAATGACTCATTTTCCAAACAAATCGATGAAATAATATCCAAATTTTAACAATGATATTGCATAAACAAGGTTATAAAATTTTAACAGGTGACCTGGAATGATAGTATACTGATCACTAAGCTTGCTGCACCAAAACCAAGGGCATAACATACAGTCATCTTTACTAATCAAACTTTAGCCTAATCTAAGGAAGAACAATGTGTGAAGATATTAAAGTTGTAGTCCACATACAGAACTGGGGAGTCTCCGTGTTTGGAAGTGAGTAGTCAATACTTATGCAGCTCAATTTGCCAAGGACAAGGCAACATTCTTGGAAGCTTGCACTCAAAAGATTGTGGTTGGCGGAATGATCACCACTTTGTACACCAAAAATACTCTCTTCTGACTTTGATGTTCTAAAATTAACAAATGGGGTTTAAACTAATTCCAATTAGCCCTTGAACATGTAAAAATATATTGGTACCTAGATTTATACACCAGCCAGAGAAGAATCATTACATTCTTGCTCTCATTTTCTAAAACCTTAGAGATCCAAAGCAAACCATATATCAAAATACAGTCTTTCAATTAAGAGTTCCATAGATAAAGGAAATCCCTGAATTATATACATGGTTCATACATAGACATAGATATATACCAGTTTAGAAACCTCAACACCAAACAAAGCTAGGCCACTTTAGTCGACAAGAAAAACTAAGCTCCAACCAGACGATCATAAGATATCTCAGAACTAAAACTCAGACATTTCAGGTTTGCACGATCAAAACCATTCATGAAAGCCAAAGTAGAGAAGAGAAAAGCAAATAATTTTTGTTAACTTTCAATTTTTATAAATCATGGTGACTATATGATTAATATTGGACAATTTTAAAAATAACTTATACAAATATATTAGTAACACTAATAACAATTGGTTTCTGGTTCGCATCAAGTAACCACAAAAAATATCATAACATATTCAAATGTTCATGTTATTACGCGCCTACGTATTCTTTAGTTGTTATAGCAAATTTCTGAAGTTGTGGGATTTTAGAAAATCATTTAGAGGAAAAGAAATTACTATGGTACAATCAGTTATGCAAGAAACCAATCAAGCTCTCTTGTTTGACAAAAATCAACACTACTGCAACTAGAAAGCATCAGCAGTTCTTTGAAGGCATGAGCAGATGAAAAAGAGTCTAGCAATAGTGTCTAGCTGGTGAAGGTTGTATTAGATATTCACTTCACCAAAAAAAATTAATTATAGATTTTCAAGAGAGCATATTTTCAGCAGCAAGCAAATCGATATTTATTTTTTCTGAACTTCAAACAATAGAACATAACGATGCAAATCAAGATACCACCAGTATGCCTCCTTATTCAGCCTTTAATTCATCCAACCAGTTTTCTAAAATATTCAAGCCTCTCTTCTCTCTGGCTTCCACTGATAAGCTCTCCAACCTGACAAAAGCACAACCACAACATATTATATAACCGTATCAATAAACATGAGCCTCGTCTAAAGCTCATTCACGACCTTTCCCATTACATATAGACATATATACAATACGATGTCAGGTATAACCATGGGAAAATATAGACCATGCTGGACCTAACATGGGAACATATAATGCAACAAATGACATGAAATTAGCTTGAAAGTGGCATGATATATAGAACCTGGACTTTACTGTCAACATATTAGATTGCTAAACCACAGACAACCTTGGGGTTTTAGAATGCTCTTCCTATGTATCCCTACTATTTTGCAATTTGATTGACCCAAAACATGCATTTCATGCTTTGTAAAACGCAGTATAACCAATCATAATTTAAAAAAAAAAATGAAAACATAAAAATAAATAAAAGTAATGTAGGACTGGAAAGTGTTCAAGACACATCCAACAACAGTAGTTTATCCTCTAGAATAACTTTAGGCAGTAGTAAATTTCTACAAGAAACTATTCAGAGGACACATGAAATGATTTCTCCTTATCACCCAGGGAACCAACATATCCATAGCTACCATAGTCTTCCCATCATCATTTTGCCGCATATAGAATCCTTTTATCTCCTAGCAATGGTAAGGTGTATGAAAAGCTTCAGGACACTAGTTTTAGAACTGGAATTAAACGTCAAAATTAGTTTTCCCCTTCTACTGTAATTCCATAAAATGGGAAAAGAGAGAGGAGAGTTCATGCCTTCGGATAGTCCCTGACAATTACTGGGCATCCACTAAATGCCTCTTTAGTTAAATATCGCTCATGCTCACTCTGCAAATCACATCCCCACTTCACCTAAAAAAAGAAACGACTATATTAAGAACATGGATAAGAGTTTAGCAATGTAAGTTATAAAAAGAAAATCAACTCTCATTAAAAGTAAACATCTTTTAGTCTCAAGTGCCTAATATGATGAAACAGAATGCATGAATTGAAAACTAATTCCAACAGCCCTTGAACATGTAAAAATATATTGATACCTAGATTTATACACCAGCCAGAGAAGAATCATTACATTCTTGCAACATAATCTAGGAATTGGTCAGTGTGAGCAAGCTTTTTAAATGACCACGAAAGTCCAGAACACATGCAACCATACCACTTGAGACTACAATGTCAATGCAAGACATGAAATTGAGTGGGGATTTAACACGATAGCTAAAGTTGAGTGTCAATGCAGCACTAGAAACTATAATGTCATGACCGAGAGCTAAAATAACGTCCTTCAGACTTTCGACTTTGTCATTCAGCAGCATATCCAAATAGAAACAAAACCAGAACCAACTCCTAAATGAATTCATTGCAACTCCATGACTTAAAAAAACTACACAAAGCACCTATCTAACATATGCCTTTCCTCCTTTTTGCTTAAAATTCTCTCCTAACATTAGGTACAAACACTTATTTTGCGTAGAATCAGAGCATTCCTTAGGATAAATTCCTCACTCATTAACCAAACCAAAAGGCAACATTAACATGTAATTGCTAACATTTTGAATTGTTCAAGACTACGAACTGATGGTTTGCTTTACTATCAGTTTATGTGGAACACAATTACGAAGAAGACATGGCAAGAATAAATGCCTGTTTGGATGATAAAGAAGAAAGATACTACATACTAATATTGATATTAAAGTTAGTATTATGAATGCAACTATCTATAGGGTATACCTCTCTGCTTTGATTGATTACAAAAGCACCAATTTTGAGCCGGTGTGTAGTGTTTTCAAGGAGAGTATGAGTAGACTTGGGAATCCAATAGACGAACATCAAATAATGAGGCTCCACATGGTGGTACCAGAATCCTTGCTGCAATCCAGTCTATCGATTTTGAGCTGAAGAAGATGATCGAAAAGCATGGAAGAATATTTAGAGTAAAGCTACAGTCCAACCCCAAATTCAAATCCTTATTTGCTCCATGTCTCTCCCTCAAGCTCAATCCCATTCCCAATCCCATGCCCAAGCTCCGTCTCTCTCTCCGCTGACGCTTCTGCGTCTCTGCCACCACCCAAACCCTTACCCAACCCCAATCTCATCTCCCTCTCCCGCGGTCGCTCTCTGAACACCCTCTTCGCCATAACCCTAGCCGTCTTGTGAAGAACCCGATATCAAAAAAGTAAAGAACTAGGCATCAAAAGTGTGATTGTGATTTTTGAAGAACCCAAAATCAAAAGTGAGTGTCGGGGATTTAAGGCGAGAAGACGAGAAACCCGAAACCCCTAAATTTTTACCCCCAAATAAAAAACCCAATCTAGAGGACAAGGACTTACTAGATTCGAAGACAAATCTTGGATTTCGGGGTGGTTTAGGGCTTTGGATTAGTACCAGAAAGTCGGGGCTTCGGAGGGCGGTGGATTTATGGTTCAGGGCTTTGGAATGGGGGGAGAGAGTCGGGGTCGGCGTAGGAGTTTTGGAAAGAGAGAGTCGGGGTCGAGTGAATGCTGTTGTGTCAGAGTGGGTGTAGTTGTGGAGTGAATGCTATTGTGTGAAGGGCCTTTTCTTTTCTCAAGTGTTTCAAATTTGGTCTGAAACATATTGTCTAGTGGTTTAGGATACATGGATAAGACATTAATTAGTCGATGCATTTGTACAAAGCCATCACACAATGGTTTTTCACATAAATGTTGTATGAATGCCACTTTTAAATTTTCAGTTTGCCTCCTTTTGTTGCTTGGGTGGAGGGAATCCGGTTTGGGGAGAGAGATCGGGGGGAAATAGTTGGGAGAATTTTCAGTTTGCCTCCTTTTGTTGCTTGGGTGGAGGGAATCAGGTTTGGGGAGAGAGATCGGGGGGAAATAGTTGGGAGAATTTTCAGTTTGCCTCCTTTTGTTGCTTGGGTGGAGGGAATCAGGTTTGGGGAGAGAGATTGGGGGGAAATAGTTAGGGAGAATGTAGGTGGACATGTTTTGCACTTGCAAATCTATAGTCACACCACAGTTTTAAACTAACTGTCGTATAACCACTACATGCTGAGAAAATTTAAGTGGTGCCAAATGGTGGGAAACTTGCCGCCCCTATAACCATTTTAACCTCACATCACGCTTCCATTTATAAACGTCTTCTGAAATAATTCATAATTTCAGCATGAAAAATACCCGTTGGTTGAATTCATATTAGAAGACGGAAATTTTAAAACCGTCGTCTCAATAATGAGAAATGATTCACACCACGGAAAACAGTGTAGCGTCGTATGAGAGGTGTCGTGTGAAGCATTTTCTGTAGTAGTGTACTTCAACTGGGATTCCTTCTCCTAGTAGAACTAGGAAAACTTCATTTCTCCATTTCTTTGTCATTTCTGCACCACATTTCCTCCTTGCCTTCATTTCTTTCATTTCCAGCTCTTCTTAGCTCATTTCTTGCATTTGGAGCTCATTTGTACCTAAAAACATAAAACTAAGTTAGAAATGATATTGTTAAGGAAATAACTAAGTAAAATGCAGAGAAAATGATACTAAAAACATAGAAAATATTCGTCCGATCACACCCCCACACTTAGCATTTTGCTAGTCCCTTAGCAAAACAAAACTAACTAAGACTCAAAACAAACACTAAGTATGAAAAACCTAACACGAAAACACAAAGACAAAACAAACGAAAAATAAAGACACAAACAAAGACTCTACGAAATTAACAAGTAAAAAGACTCAACATACTCTAATGCCTTTCAACATATTGTCTTAGAAATATCATATTTACATGTCACCAAGAACAACACTCAACCAAGAATTAATCATGTATTTTTCAAGAATTAAACAAAAGATATACACAACACATAACCATGTAGGACTTAGAAGCAACAATGGTGAGTGGTTGGAGCTTAGCATATGATAGGAGCATAAAATGCGACGTTTATAATGTTTAAACCCTATATTTTGCTAAGTTATTTCCTTTATCTTGATCAATTTAACTTAGTTAGTGTTTTTCAGGTGTAAATGGAGTCTCAAGGTCCAAAAATGACTAAGGAAAGCACAAGTGGCGCAGAAATGGAAAGAAATGAAGAAATGGAAGTTCTCCCAGTTTGGCTAGGAAAAGGAATCCTAGTTGGAGTAGGAATCAGAAGCTGACTTGGATTCAAACTCTTAAGTCGCGGAAATTAGAAGTTCTACTTGGACAAGGAAACCCAATCCTACTCAGATAAGGAATCCTAGTGTGACAAGGAGTCCCTGTTGGATAAGGATTACTCAAGAAGGTTCCGGAAGAGTGTAGAAGCATCTCGGAAAAGGAAGCAGTATTCAACTAGGAAACCTACTTGCATATGGAGT
>BDJD01000606.1:74987-94147 GCA_002564525.1 Rosa multiflora
TCCTAATTTGACTTTGCTTCTAATTTGTTTCCTATTTGTATTTGACTTCCTAATCCTTATAGAAGTAGTATTCCTTGTTGTATGTGGATTCCTAATATAATTATGACTTGTAAATTGTGTATAAATAGGAGTAGGATTCCAAAACCTTTTCTAACTTGATTTTTCTCTTCTTTTCGAATTGTCTATATATACTTGTATATATTGTTGTTCTCTCATTCTTTTGCTCTCTAATTCATGTGAATGTATGTTTTCTCTCTCATTCTTTCTTTGTTGTTTCTTCAATTTTCGTGTAAACTTGTAAATGCTCTTATAATTTTCGTAACTTGTATATTGTTTTATTAAATTGTTCCTCACATGTTAGCACCCTCAATCCCCGGTTTTGAACGATCCCTGCTTATCCTATACTAACGCTCGACATTTTCAGGGTTTAAATTGGCGAATGCTTTTGCACGTATCAGCATACATATACAAGTAATGAGTTACCTCACAATGGATATACACTCTTTCTTCTCTCAAAATTCAAGGTCATGCTTAAAAGCTTCTTATTCACTCAAGTATATGTGAGAGATAATATATATTTTTCTAACAAAAAGCTCATATATCACAAATGAAAAGCACATATATCAATTTTTTTCAAAAGATCTCATGAAGGATATCAATCACATGCACCTAATGAACCCAAGCCATAAGTTCAACAGTTATAACTCATCTCCACAGATCAAAGGCTACCTCATTTTAAGGATCAAAATTGTCTTATCAAAGGGTTGTAATGGGGCCAAGGTTTAAGGTTAAAAGAAATGAAAGGATACGGAAATCACAAAAGTGTTCTAAAAATAAAGTAGAGCTCTTGAAAACGTCTTCATTGTAGTCACCAAGGCATCCTTCAACGTCATGGCCCATAGAGATCGAACAAAAGGGCCTAATATCATCTTGTTGGGCCTCTGCTTCATCCTAGACTTAAAACCCACAATGTAAAAATACAAAAGTCCACAAAAACATAAACAATTTCAACACAAAGCCGTATAACAACATTTATTATTTTTTTTTTTTTTCTTTTTCCAAATTTTTTTTTTTTTTTTTTTTTTTTTTCACGGCATAATAATTACAAAATAATTCCCATGGACATTTATACCCCCACACTTGAACTTTCACCTCTTCTCAATCTTCAATCTTCACTCTTTCTTCCTTTGCAAATTCTCAAAAATAGCTCCACTAAGTCTTTAGAATAAAAGGTAAGTATGCAACTATACTAAGGTTAAGGGTTAAGAAAATTTAGGGTAATGAAAGAAAAGGCTCAAAACGTAGGCTCAAAGGGGTTAAACTAGGGGAGTCCCACGACGGGCACAAATATGGACACAGGTTTATTTGGCAATGGAGATAAAAATCCTAAAGTGCCTTTATCCTTTCCAAAATCAGGGATATATATTGATAAAAGTTTCAACAAGTATAACAGTGAATTCTAGCATTCTCTAGTCCATTAAAGAGCTATGGCATGTAATCAATCAAATGAAAGATAATGAGATCAACTAAGCATCGCCAAGAAAATAAGAATATACACATAAAGCATATATGACGTTTTCACTCCAAAGAAAAAGGTACATGGCTCAAATTCTCACATGGGTTATTTTGAATCAAAACTTGTTTTAGCATGGTTATAATCTGTACCATGTCAACATATCCATATCCACTACACAGTTATATGTCACATATAAGTCTCATTTAACCAAAGAAAAATAACAAACATCATCTTAATATTGTGATCATCTTTTAGCCATCCTTTCAGAGATATAGAATCATCCTAGACAGTTGAAAGGCAATCCTATCGACTCAAAAACAAAACAAAAGACTCAAACAAAACAAAAACAAAAACAATTTTGACTCCTAAACCTAAAACGAATTTTTTTTTTACGACATTTTATTTTATTTTATTTATTATTATTATTTTTTTTCATTTTCAAATTTTTATGGATTTTCCGATTTTTCACTAACCTAAAAACCAACAATCAACAAAGTTAACGTTAACATTCCCCCCACACTTAAATCATACATTGTCCTCAATGTAAAATAATTCAAAGCATGCAAAGCACAACATAAGCATATAAGGGAATAATCACGAACCAAATTTATTGAATAACAAAAAAGATTACAAAATAACTAACCAATTAAAATAATTGTTCCAAAAATAACCAATGAAAAATAAAAATAAAAAGATAGAGAGATCAAATATGGTGTCTTATGGGGTGCCTCCCATTGTAGCGCTTGGTTTTAACGTCTTCTCAGCCTAGACATGGTCTTCCTTTTTGCTCCTTAAGTGTTGGTGCCTTCAAAGCCTCCCTTAGGGTTTGGAATTGTATTGCTTGGAAGCTTCCCTTGTTCATGGAACTTGGTCATGATGTCCACCATTTGTCCCATTTGCTTCTTCTAATCCGCTATATCCTTTCCATGGTTCTGTTGCCCTTGAATCAAAGCTTGAGTTGAGGAATTTAGCGTCTCAATAATCTTGTCATAATTAGGGGACGTTCCTTGAGCTTGAGAAGGGGCTTGAGGTCTCTGATAAAATCTTCCCTGAGGTCCTTTGTTTTAGATGTTCTGATTAGCAACATTATCATTATCCCTCCACCTAAAGTTAGGGTGATCCCTCCAACCAGGGTTGTAAGTATTGGACAAAGGGTCATTCCTTGGACGAGCTTGCCCTTGATTCTGATTCTGATAACCCAAGTGGTTCACACTTTCTCGTCTACCATTTTCTATCAATTGAGGACATTAATCAATCATGTACCCTTGAGTAGAGCACACCCCACAAACTTGCGCCACTCCTTGAACTTTTGGTGATAACACTTGTGACATAAGAGAGGTGAGTTTTCCAATCTAGCATTCAAGTCCGAATTGAGAGATACTTCCTTCACTTGGCTAGATGTACTCCCAACGCCCTCATATTGTTGAGCATTGGCAGCCCTATCAGCTATCAACTTCTTCCCAGCAGCTGGAGTCTTGTCCACAAAAGTACCTCCACTAATAGCATCTAACATTTGACGCTCAAGAGGGAGCAAACGCTCATAAAAATATTGCAAGAGGCTTTCATCCTTGAACTCGTGTTGGGGACATTGTGCTAAAAGAGATTTGAACCTTTCATAGTAGTTGGCGTAAGACTCATCTGAAGCTTGTTGAATTCCAGTGATCTTCTTCCTCATAGTAATAACTCTTGAAGCAGGGAAAAATTTCTCAAGGAATGCTTTCATCATTGCGTCCCAAGAAGTGACATGTCCATCAGGAAGTTCATATAGCCAATCCTTGGCTAGGTCAGCTAGAGAGAAGGGGAATGTCTTCAACTTGAAAATGTTCTCATCAGCCTCATTGGGTGTCATGCTTCCCACAATAAATTGAAACTCCTTCAAATGCTTGTTAGGGTCCTCTATGGAGAGTCCATGAAACGTAGGTAGTCAATGAAGAAGTCCACCCTTAATCTCAAAGGTTGCAGACTTACCCTCAGCAGGGTTTGGGAAAACAATGGAAAGAGGAATCCCTCCTTCAATACTGGATGTAGAGAGGTCTCTGATACTCTGATTAGCCTCATTATTTCCTCCAAGACCAGCCATTTTGAACGCTTCTCACTATGCCAAAAAGGCCTTCAGAAAACAGAACTGTTCTGTCGTCTGAACGAACCAAAATATGTCGTCTAGTACGGTGTCGTGTCTTGGGGGTATCAGAAGACAGAACACTTCTGTCGTCTGAAATATCAGACTACAGAAACAAGTAAAAATCTTATGTCGTCTGATGAGTTTTGCATTTCTGGACCAATGTGATCTGTATCTTTAAAAGCAGTGACATAACAGTTTTGTGTTGTCTGATAAACAAAACAACCACAGCCTTTTGTAAATTCTATTGTATGAAGAATATTTGCAAGACACATATCTATGGTCATAAACTGTTTAAGACTACAATTAAGTGTCGGTTTAGGGTACTTTCATATGACATTTTAGTGTTGTGTGAAAAGTTTTGAAACTGTACATATGTGATGTTTGTAAATGGTTAAGACAATAGATATCATATTCTTTCTGTTATGTCAGTTTCATTACAGCAACAATTTACTGTCGTTTGAGATTATTAACACGACAAATATTTGTCGTCTGAATATAAAAAGGACCACAAATATTAGGTCTTTTATATTGTCTGTGATCAAGTCCAACCACACTTATTTGTTGTTATATGCTTTAGCTAACACTTTCATCTAATTTAGGTTGTCGTTTTTCCATTTAGACTACAATTTTCTGTTGTCCCAATGCCAAAAAACAATAAACTTGTAATTGGTGTTTGTGTTGTTTTTGTGCAGCTGCAACCACACATTTTGGTGTGCTTTTGTTGTAGCTTGCAATTTGAGATAACACATATTAGTAGTCCCCTGTTGCAATTGGTATGCATGCATTTGGAAATTAAAATTGTCCATTCATGAAACCATAAAATCCACATTCAAAATCATTCATTATAATTTCCATTAATCTATCATTGTCTCATGTACACAAACCTAATCATGAGCATCAGTCCAAATGGCCCATATCTACTAATCTGGGTAGCCAGCAAAATATATGCATGTAGTACTGTAAGCTAATAAACTAGTAGCACTACACAATTTGGGCAACCAAGTAAACAACATAGCAAAATAGCTAGCAGTACTGCAAATTTGACCCCAAGGTTTTATTGATATTGAACTTGGGTAAATGAAAAAACTTTGACCCTGAACTGAAGAAAAACAGTAGCAGCGTGACACTAATGTGAGGGTACCTTATTTAGCACATGGGTAGAGTTTGGAGCGTGACAAGTACCATGGTTATAGTTTCCATAGCTTCCAAGTGGAGTACCGAAGCTTGAAAATTTAATAATAGAAATGGACTGCCGTTTGTACACTCTAGGCTTCTTTTGCTCTTTCAGTTTGCCTCCGTTCTTGGTCTGCCATTTCTCAACACGTGGGTGACTTTCAGAATATAAATCTTTGTAACATCGCCAGCAACCTAGAATGACTTCATAACCCGCTAAGTGATTAGAAGAGCATTTCCACATATGATATTCACTATGAAAACATGATGTTATTGGTGCAAAGGTTTCTGTAACTTAAGGACGTTAATTTTGTACCTGGAATATATCATCACCAAGATAAGCCTGCAACATTTGTATAACAATAGATCCCTTTTTATAGCTGATAGTATCGAATATTTTCAAGAACTGAACGTTCGTGGTGTACCTCTACCTGACATTATGCAGAACAGTATATTAATAGATGATGGATCAAAATGATCTATTTACAGGATCTGAAATGTATACGAGTGATAAGCAGTGTTATAATTCAAGTGAAATTATATATTTTTTCCCTGCAGCATATGAACAGACAGACAGTCTATCTTTTATGAATTCCAGAGCAGTTTTTGCAAATATTAACATTAGTATTTGATTGTTACCTGAATTGGATGTGAATGTTCCAGCGCATCCATAATTAGTCCACCAGTAGTTTGTTGAAGAAATTGAGACCAAACTTTCCACTCAGGAAACAAAATATCAGTGGCCATATAACTTATCTGGCAAAACATGATCAAGCAGGCATAAAACAAATCAGAGACCTATATCCAAGGGAAAAAAAATATTCAAAAAGTGGAGAGTTGAAAGTCTCAAAAGTACCTATGTTGCAAAACCCTCGTTAAGCCATAAATCAGTCCACCATTCCATTGTTACCAGATTGCCAAACCACTGATGTGCTACTTCATGTGATACAACAATTGCCATCTGAAAACACAAGAAAAGAGTTACAAAGCATACTACAAAAGAGAAACCCCTACTTAACAGCACAATGGAATGTTGTGATTCATTGAGAGGAGCGACAGCAAAAGAGAAACAAAGCTTAAAACAGAGTCAGATATTAAACTCACTCTTTGCTTTCTTGCTGCTGTGGAATGTAAAGGATCAAAAAGCAGTTCATTTTCATGGTATGTGATCAAACCATAATTCTCCATGGCCCCACCAGAAAATTTAGGAACCACAACCATATCAAGTTTGGGGAGTGAGTAAGGCGTTGAGAAGCATCTAGATGACAAAACAAGGTTAGAAAGAGTTTAACGCCGCAATGAACAGTGAAAGAAATCTTATCAATTTGTATGACTACTGAATTGAACAACAACATTTGAGAGTGAATGAAATTACTTAGAGAAAAGAGATCAAGGGTCTTAACAGCAACATTTAAAGCAAATTCCCCTTTTATCACTCTTCCCAACAGGGCAATATGCACGAACCTTTACCCCTGCAAACGAACTTTCAATACTACATAAAGGAATCAGTTTAACAATTGAAAAATTTTTCCATTGCTATATGCATACCATCAGATGTTGTATCTTCAATATGATCAAATAGGCCAATAACAACAATAGCCACCAAATAAGTTGACATGATTGGAGATTCCTCAAAATACAAAGTCTTAACATCTCCATCAAACTTTTCATTAATAATCCCCATATTGGATAAAGCTATATCCGATCAAGATATAGAACATTCAACATCTATTACATATAAGGGTATATGCTTGTGAATTTCTAGAAGTCCAGACACATTGGACAGCTTTAGACTGGATGTCAGCAATAGATGAATTTGCCTAAAGTAATCAAGGAAACACACACACACAGATCACTAACTGCATGCCATGTTTCTTTCAGAGCCTTAAAAATCAACCATCATCCCCTTCATTTTGATGAACATGTGAACCAAAGATTAAACCTTATTCCACCCAATATATAGAAACCCAAATCAATCAGCAAAGTTGTAATTAACAAGAGGTACACACTGTAAAGAAAGATAACCATTACAAGTTTGTGACAATAACCCAATGACTCTCGGCCTCAAATTTAGCAGAAAAACTTCCATATTTTACAGGTTTGAATCTTGCCTATTTGACTAATGGTAAATGTAACTACTTTACATGAGTTGACGTCCATATGAATAACATCAAAATCACAAACAACTATTCCAAATTAAGAACTTGGATGATGACAATTCAGCCTTGGCTATAGAATCACACAAATATTTTAAAATTTGGTATTAACTTATGACCTAGTATTGAGAATATTTTAAGAATCATGATTGATTGAGATTCAGTAAAGCCAATAGTTACCCAAAATGAAAACAATAAATAAACAGAAATTATATTACTCATGATTCTAAACAACAAGAAAAGCCATCCCAGGTATTTAGGTGCAAGACTTCAGTTTAACATTCTAATAATATTATATAACCAGTAGATGAGAGTTGCTGCAGGCTGTATGTAGGGTTATGTCTATAATAAACAGCCAGCATAAGAGAGAGAAAAAGGCACATTTCTCACCTGACTTCCACTTTCAACTTGTCCATAAATATAGGAGAGCACAAAGGATAATTTGCTGGAACAAGCAATCGCAGAGGCTGGATTGCAAGTTGCATAGCCAAGAAACACAAGTCAGTACAAGATTAATAAACTCACAAGTGCAGTTTCTGAATCACACTTCAACTAATATATAAGACATACCATTGGAGCTGGAACACATTCAGACTTCAGATTAGGAGCAATGGCTACAACAATGAAGGAACACCTAAAAATGGTTCCTTCACCATTGAGAATTGGAGCTGAGGCTCCTGATGGAATAGTCTCTCCATCTCTAATATCTAAAATAGTGTCTATTAGTTGCTGGTTGATAGCGGTAATTTCTTCTAAGAGATGATTCACCTGTAACATGTAAAGTATAAATTGTAACCATAAAAATCAGGGCAAGATGCAAAGTTTGACTTGCCCCAATATAACCCACAGGAGTTTACATAAAGGGATGAACAAAAGATTTACCAAAAAATGATAGCACAGCATAACTCAAAGACGATATCAATAATTAACTTTCTATGTGTAATCATAAATAGTACAAGTTTCAACAAAAAAGTATCTGGTGATACGCTGAGAACCATCATAAAATAGATGTATATCGCATGTATTATGCCCACAATGATGAAAACCGATACATAATTTACAGATTTTATTGAAAAATTTTGATACTCACTTCAAGGATCACAACACAATGATATATTGTTATCAACTTTGACAGATTACGAAGTCCTATCAAAGCACGACTCATACCTCAAGCCTATGCCGTTTGCTATAAGATATTGCAGGTGAGTCCAAGTCTAAATTTTCCATATCACCACTACTACAGAAATCTAGTTTGGGGACACCTGGATTTTGGATACAAGGACATCACATTTAAAATGCGTCCTTGCATCATGCTTAGGACATTTAAGGTTTTTTCCAAAACACTGAGAGAGAAGCATGTGCAACCCTCCGCTATATAAGACAAAGGCGCCTCCAAGTTTAATATGAGGTCACAGTTTCGATTCACGTAAAACCCAAACATGGAGAGATTATTGGTATAAATATAAATTAATCACAGAATCACAGCACTAGCTTTGTAGCAAAATTGAAACGAAAACCTAAAATTTTCACTTTCCCGGGCTCTCCAAATTTTCCCTCTCCGAGTTTTAGCTTTCCCCTGGAATCTTGCCAAATTCACTTCAGAATTGCCCCTGTTCATTTAATCAAACCCTGGTATCTTAACCTTGAACATGAAAAAAGAAAAAAGAAACTGAGTTTTATTCGATGTGCTCTGATGCTCAATCACCATCGCGATCTATAGCTTTCTTCCTTGCATAGTCTTCTTCTGTTGTTCTTAAGTGCTTATGGAAGATAGGCTGGATCTGATCCGAGTATGCTCATATAGTTCTCTACTCTAAAGGTACCAACTCCTCTCTCTCTCTCTCTCTCCTCAAATAATTTCTTCGAGTTTCTTTGTAAGATGTTTGTTTTTGGGATTGATATTGCTGATTCTGAAGTGGGTATTTTAAATTCATAGTTTATTGCATATTGCTTTAGCTTAATTCAGATTTCTTTGTGGGTGATGATGGGATAGTGCAAGCTTGGCCTCGTTTCTTGGCACCTTTTCTGTAGCCGTCTATCCAAAACTCTTCTCCGTAGCTTCTTCTCAACTGGGTCACCGTTTAAATGTAAAAATTTCTTCCTCTTTTCTTTGTTTTATTTCTCTGAAATCGATATCGTGTGCTTCAAGTGTGGAACTTTATTCTGTCCGGGCTGTAGTTTACATTTATTGTTTGACATCTGATTGAATCATTAAATTTGGACTTTAGGGTTTTTAGTTTTACTTGTTCTATTTTATCAAAGTTTGATCTTGATCTCCTTTTAACATCTATTTGATCAATTAATTGCCTCCAATTCGCAGTACTAATAGAGATTGAGGTAGTCTTTAATTGAAATTAAAATTCTAATATGTTGTTCATGTACTTTAGATTGAATACAGTTGGAGTGGCAATTGACACTTGTAAGATTCTTGATTGATTATCTGTCTGATTGTTTAGTATGAACTTTCATAAATGGGTATTATTTCAGATGGCTCGTGTCTGAAGTGGTTCTGAGTTTTGAGATCGATTTCAGAGGTTGATTTTCCAAAGGCTGGCTTTAACTCAGAGGGGTAAGTATTTAATTCAAATTGAGATTCAAGACATGCTTGCATCTGTGTTATTTGGAATTGTTGTTTAAATTTACAAACTCTAATTAGTTTTAATCTCTAGAGAGAAAGACTTGGAAGATTCTCTTTTTTCAGTTTTGGCTTCGAACTTAAATGAAGAAATTACAAAGTTCATAAAAAGGTCCTGGCTGGAGATATGGAAAAGGTAAAGTCCTTTTATCTTCTGCAAGTTAGCCAAGATCTCTCATTTTGTCCATTTATGTTTTCTTAGTATTTGAACAAGTGTAGGTGACTGTTTTCTTTCTTGAGTATGTTGTCTTGTGTTTCTGAAATGAGTTTTCTTTCTTGAGTATGTTGTTTTATATTTTATGTTTTAAGGAGCTCAAAATAGGGTAACACATCCGAGCAGAAGCTTCATTGTTTTTCTCAAGTTTCTAATTTGAGAGGTACCCACTTTGTGCATCACAACAATTTCTTATATCAGCTAAAAGGATTTTTGATATGGGGTTTGTATGGTTCTCTAACTTCTGTTAGGTGGCCGAAAGTCTGTTGATTTTGTGAGATTCATCGAAAAATTGACCAAGAGTGGCAAGAATCAAAAGATTTCAAGTATAGCAACTAGGTGGGTCCTCACTGTCATGTTTAATTTTATCATGTTGATTTGTTCTTACATCTGTATAATTTGTTTTTTTTTCCCCTCTTGTTTATTTGAGATGTCTTGTACGCACTCTACTCTTTGTACACCTGGGTATCATATATTGTTAAGAAGAGGTAATTTCTTTGAACCGAAAAAAAAAAAAAAAGAATAGGCAATTTCAATGGTTTGGATGCAGAATCTAAATAAGACTGGGATTTGTTTGTGTAGGGTGATGATGGTCGCTAAATATTTCTTGATGTAAGCAACTTCACTCTTTGTGGGATATGATTTTTGTTTTCTATTTCCTTGTATATACTACCTTATTTTGTTATTTTTTTATCTGCAAGTGGCAGGTTGCTTCATTTCTTCTGAGCTTGCTGCATTGGCTTTGAGGTATATTCTGTATTGACCTTTTGAAACTTTTTGTTCCATTTTGGTAAAAATAGCTTGAATCAATGTGGTAGGCAACGTTCACTATGTCGATGAATGATATATTTATACATCTTTATGTTTGTGCTGAAGTTTGAATGGACTTGTGAACACAATTAAGGGTAATCTAATTAATATCATGTACCATATTTTCAGTTTCAATATTTTCTTATAATTCTCTATTATTTGAGTGATAACGTAAGGATGCTGAGTTCATTTGTTGATTTTTGGGTATGTAAATTACAGGGAATGAAAGATCCAAAGCTTGATAGAAATATAAAGACGTACACACGGCCCTTCTACATTAATGAGGTAAATTTTGTCGAGTTTTTCCTTGATTTATTGGCACTTGTACAAGTTTATGATTTTCACTATTGTTGGATTCTTTAGCCTAAATTTCTGTGATAAAAGTTGGAACACTTATATGTTGATACTACTTCTAAGTTTTAATTATTACAAATTCTAGGCAAATATATGTTGACTGTTACTATTATTTACTACTCTTTTATTGATTTTGCAGTTAAAGACATTCATGGACCCTCATGATGAATATGATCTGATTGAACTTGTATAGTTGTTATTAGATTGGATTGTAATTTCTAGTTTAGTAAACTTATGAAAATGAATGTGCTCATTGATATTTTATATATTTTAGCTATTAATTTATAATGGTTCATAATCATTTATGTAAATATGTATATATATATTTTTTGTGTCATGGAAAACATATAAGGATGTTTTTTTAACATCCTAAAAGATTTGAGAGGACATTTTTATGAGATACAAGGACGTTTTCATAGCGTCCTTATAGATATCAGATAATGTTTTTTTGAATTACAAGGATGTTTTTCTAGTGTCCTTGTAAATATTAGAAGACGCTTATTTATAGAAACAATGACGCTTTTACAGTGTCCTTGTAGTCATTTAAGGACGTTTTTCCCATGTCGTAAAAGATGACTTACAATGACTCCTTGATAGATGACGCTTTTTTTAAGCGTCATCTAAAGTTTTTTAGGACATTTTTCGAACGTCCTTTTATGTATTTTCTGTAGTAGTGCACTTAGCTGTGACAAGCTATCATTTATACTACTATTTTCTGAAGCCCCATAGCTAATTGGCATACTTCTATGACGCTTCATTATCCTTGTTCCAACAATTGTTTCCTGCCAGGCAAAGTATCTCTCCTACATATGAAAATTGGTCATGTCTGCCTAATCACCAGTCACAGCTCTAGATCTCTGAACATTATCTGGTTCAAACATTCTATCAGTCATACACACTACCTAACCAATGTCTGAAGCAAAAGAACTTAGCTCTGCTTGTCCCAGCATTCATAGGTTTCATTCCCCAGCGATCTAGTGCAAAAGAAATTCAGAAAAAGATCAAATTTGACACAACTTAAAGTGTAACAGTTTAGCTTTGAGGATTTATGAAAAATTCATTTGTGCAACAATGAAGTTGAAAATTTTCAGAAAGAAATCTGACATATTTAGGTACAACATACTTAAATTTCAAACTAATTGGAGTTTAAGAAGTAAGGGAAATGATGGACACAAATAGACTGAACTGTCAGGTTTCAGAAAAATATAGCAGCAGCAAAAATCAAAAGAGAAAATCCACCAAAAATACATTTTACAACCAATTGACAAGAAATCAATTTTGAAACAACTATTGGAATGTCTAATTCATTATGTACAAATACCATAGGTTAAATGATTCAAATGGAAGTTCAAATTTCAACCGAAAATTAGAGGGTACACTAAAAATTTTGAACTTTGCCAAAGCAGACCAGACTCAAAAGAAAAATCACTGAAGATTCATTATACATCGAAATGAGGTGAACCTTTCCAGATAATTTTTTAACTAGAAGGACAGAAATATATCAAAATTTCACGACATTTGGAGATCAGTAAGTAGGGCAACACAAAGCTCAAAGTTAACAGATCAGCAGCTTTCTCAGAAAATTTAGCCCACAATATGAAGTTTTGATTTTAAAGTTGGTTTGTTTTTGAGAGTAAACAAGAGAGACACAACAAAAATAACTAGCTTACAAGCCAAAAGAATAGCTACTACATTGAAGAGTAAACAAGGGAATACAAAGAGGAGGCATGAAGCATTAATACCCCATTTGTCATTTCATATCCCAGGTAGTAACTAAACTAAACCATCTAGAATCTAGTTAGATGTTTGGGGTGTGACTCTCTGCTTGTCAAATTACACTTAAAAATCACAGAGGAAAACATTCCAACACAATCACACCAATTACATACCAAATCATAATCAAAAGCTATAGAGAAAAGTTTGCTTTCCCTACCTCAAGCCTTAGCTTTCAGCAGCTAATACAGCCAATCAATTGCTACAGCAAATAAAATACCAATTGCTAACACCCACTTTGTATTTCACAAATCCAGTCACCTATACCAAATTGACAAAAATCACACCCAAACTCTTGGAAAGACTGAAACAGAACAAACTTACTTGAAAAGATAGGAAATTTGAACTTACTGGAGATAGCTGCATACAAAGAAGGATTTCAATGTTCTCTACCAACCACTTGGCTCCATCCTTCATAAATCCCACATAGCTGATGTCAAACTCCTTTTTGAACATAAGCCATCTAAAATTGCAATAAGCTTGTTAATATAAACTTTCTTACATTGAACTATATGTAAATATTCAGCAAAAATTTACATGCTTATATATCAACTGATCTAGTAGAAGAACAGCAATGCAATTATTGATAAAACCATGATTTTTTTCAATACAAATCAGTTTTAATTGAAAGAAGAAAGAATTCTTGTCAAACAACATGGAAATCAGAATATTCAAAACCCTAACACATAAATCCATTTCAACGAAGGAAAATCACAGCACTAAACCGAAGACAAACCACCAAGACAAAACCCCAATATAGCTATATCCATCTCAATCACCCCATCACCAAATAGAAGAAAAACCTAATCGAAATCAAACCCTAAAATTGAAATTTTAGATAATAAGCAAACCCAAAATTGGCAGATAAAACCCTAAAATCGATCGAAGATTGAACCTAGTAGAAACCCTAAACTAAAAAACGATTGAAACCTTAAATTGCTTACCAATAATCTTAATCGGAAACAACTCTTCTGGTTGCTGGAGAGCTCCATTAATCCGGATGCGAAAGTACAGACTACGAAGAAGAATCGAGAGAGTGAGAAGATGAAGGAGAGAGAGAGAATCAAGATTTGAGAGAGCTGATGAGAAGGAGAGAGGCCAATGTTTGAGTTTTTCAGTTTTGCAAGTTCTAGGTCAAGATGGGAGAGTAGAGTGAGGAGAGAAAATGACTTAATTGTGAGGGATAACAGCACAAGTTAAAATAACTCAGAAAATTTTAAAACAAGCTCCACACTTAGACGACATTTAAATGTTGTCTGAATGTCGCAACATTTTCTAGTCAACTAGAGCTTGGCTATTTGAGAGGGAAAAGTACTTGATCAAATTTTGGATATCCCTCCAAATTTGAGATAGGAAATCATCATCTTCTACAACAACAGAAATGTGTTGTCTGAATGCTGAGATTTTTTTTCAAATTGAACGAGTATGGTTTTAGTCTATATTCAGACAACATAAAAAAAAAATTGTGTCATCTGAAACAGAAAACAATACTTTTGTCGTCTGAAGTGTGTCGTCTGAAGGTCTTTTTGGCAGTGTCTTCTTCAGGGGGTGGTGTGTATGTTGGTTAGGGCGAGAGAGGTGATGAAATCCGAGAAGGTGAGTTGGATGATACAAGTGGTGATGGCGTCAAAGATGGTGGAGATGGAGTAGGTGTAGGTGATGTGGATTCCTCTGAAGAATGTACGTACCTCTTCCCTTGATCGTTAAATGTGTATGGCTTGAAATTCAAAGGAGAAGGTGTTCTGTACTCAAGTTGTGGTGGATTCTTCAAATGTTCAAATCTTGCTTCAATCTCTTGTGCACTAGGGATCTTAGAAGGCTCGGATATTCATAGAAATCCTGAACAACATTAAAAATTAAATAAGTTAGTAAACTATACAATAAAAGAAATACAAATTAATTATCTATACAAGTATAACGTTATATTTAACAATACAAGTATATTTTATACAATTACACGTATATTTATATGTATACAATGAAAATTACAAGTATGGTGCAAGTATAAAATGGGTTTTTACAATTTTTAGGGTGGATTTATGAAATCAAGCAATTTATAAGAATTCAAATCCAACTATAAGCTTTCAAAAGATCGAATGTGCGGCCCAAGTATAGTCATCTAGATACAAGCTTCCTTTCCTATCTTTTGGGCAACCTTACTGAAATGGCTAGTGGGGGAAGACGAACACAAGAGGCAGAATTCATTTTGGCTTGAGCTACTCCCACATAGTGGTTTAGGCCCAATTGTATGCACTTCTGAATTCAAAACCTGTTATGGACGTTGTCCCCTTTCTAGACAACACTCCACATAGGCTATACTTACTAAGATAAAAAGTTCCACAAGTGTGAAGATAGTTCAATAAGTGTTAATGAAAATTGCTCTCAACTTTAAGGGACCTGGACTAGGCGCCCTTAAAAGCTTTAGGTTAATAGTAACAAAAGAGACTTCACATATTCCAATCAACATCAACTCATAATAAAAATTAAATCCAAACAAATTACCATCAAAACATAAATCTCGAAAACAATTTTAATTATATAATTACAATTTCCAACGCCATATAATCAAGAAATAAAGAGATTTAGTCCCCAGCAACGGCGCCAAAAATTGACGTACACAAATTAGTGTATCAATTTAAAACCCTATCAATGTAGTAAGAATAAGTAGGGATCGTTCTCAACTGGGGATTAGGGCCTAATTAATTCCTGAAAAATAAACGTTAGCAAAACAAATTAAAGAATATAAATATATACACTATTTATGAAAAATAACGAGGGGATTTAAGGATTTATTTTATTCTAACAACTAAGCGATTATACACATGTGACACATCAAAACCAAGAATCAAATAGAAATTAAATGAATGGAACGAAAATAATATGTAATTAACTACCACTAACATATAGGCAAGGTTTTAAACATCAAATCACGAATCAAAATAAATCCAAGTATACAATCAATCAAGAACAAAGATGGACGCATACAAAGTTCTTTTTACTTCCCTTAATTAAATTAACTAGATGAACGCACCATAATTAATCCTATTAATCATGCAATTACTAGTGGTAGCTAATCACTAACAAAAACACTTTCAATGCATTAAGAATCATGGAAGTTTGATCAAGTCAAGTCAAGAACACCAGTTAGAACGCTAATCAAGCATGCAAAACTCATTGTTAATTTACCTAAGTTATTTTAGGTTTTCCACCGAAATGATTAAAGCCTAAAAGCTATCACCTTAATATGGATTCAATTACATGTTTATCAACCTAAGTATGCATCCAAAGATCAATTAACACGTAATATTTGGGATTGAAGTTCGAAATTAACATTCATGCAAGCATATAATGAAATGGCAATTTTAAATTTAAAAACCTAAAACCTAAAAATGCTTCATAGTATTCGAAAATCACATACCTAAATTCAATCTTTCATCCACCATAGAAATCAAAAATCATCATAGAATAATAAAACAAAACCCGAAGTCATATAAGAATCGAAAATTGTTTTACAAAGAAACCAAAACCAAAAACAAAAGATGATGTTGATGGTTACACTTTTTGATCTTCAAGGACTCAAGAAGCTTCAAAAGGTGGTGGAATAGATGAGAGCTACGGCAAGGATGCTTGAATGGATGAATGGATGCTCACGGCCTTGACTTGGAACTTCTTGAGATTGTCGAAACTTTGGAAGAGAAAGGGGAGTGTTTGAGGCTTTTGATTCTGAATTTTGTGGTGTGTCTAACATCTTCACAAACCTCCTTTATAAAGTGAACGACAAGGGCTAGGGTTCCCTTGAATTTCTCTTGAATTACATCACTTCGACTAATAGAAAAATAGAATGAAAATTGGAGATCAAGTAACCTCTATTTTGCTGAATTCTTCCATGTATGTAGACTCAATTTCATCCTCCTTTTATATAGAGTTGTAATTCAATACTTATTCCTCTATTTTCTCTCCCAAAATTCCAGAAAAATCCAAGAATAATCCCATAAATTAATTGCCGAAATCTTTTAGTAATTCCTTGTAATTCTCAGGGAAAAAGCATGTACAATGGGCCATGGACTCCTCAAAAACATCAAGAAGGATCTAGAGCATCATGTGCAAGTCACATGCTTCAAACTGCAGGCCAAACTTCCCCCAAAATGGGCCAATTCAAAATCCATATTCATATTGCCGAAATTCCTTCATTATTCTAGAACATTCTTGAACCATCTTGAGTCATCTTCAACACACAGCATCTCCTAGCACCACCAAGACTCCTAGTGTCATCAGGTTTCCTAGTCCAACTGGGACTCTGTCATTTCTTCATTTCCACGCCCATTTTTCCAAGCTCTTTCCTAGTTGCATTAGGACTCCTACTTCAACTAGGATTCCTTCTCCTAGTAGAACTAGGAAAACTTCATTTCTCCATTTCTTTGTCATTTCTGCACCACATTTCCTCCTTGCCTTCATTTCTTTCATTTCCAGCTCTTCTTAGCTCATTTCTTGCGTTTGGAGCTCATTTGTACCTAAAAATACAAAACTAAGTTAGAAATGATATTGTTAAGGAAATAACTAAGTAAAATGCAGAGAAAATGATACTAAAAACATAGAAAATATTCGTCCGATCAGGGAGTCTAACACACACATGTCATACTCAAATATAAAAGGTGCGTTGTGCTCTTTTCCTTCGATCAAGGTGTATTTTTTGTCCCACAGGGTTTTTATTGTTACTTGGCAAGGTTTTTAGTGAGGAAACAACTCATGCACGATTTCGTCTTTGACTTGGCACAAGGGGGAGTGTTAAGGGAAAGCACATTATGTGTCTTCGTGACTGACGAAGAGATAATCAAGGAATCAGTGATTACCATCAATCAGCTGGAATTACGGATCAATTAGCATTTAATGTCGTCATTGTAATTGATATTTTCATTTTAATTATCTCCCTATATAAAGGGACTATGAAATGAAATGAGTAGACCAATTCCAATCTTAATTTTACTTTTACAGTTTGTGAATATATATATATATATATAATTCGTCAAAAAAAATTATATACAAATATGTGTTTGTGTGTATAAATATATATATATATATATTCACAAACATATATATATATATATATAATTATATATGTATATATATATATAATTCGTACAGAAAAATTTATATATATATTCGATGTAGAATTAATATGGTATAAATATATATATATATATATATATATATATATGTCATAATTCTAACCCACAATTTTTATAAAAAAAAATTGATTAAAAAAAAGTCAAATTTAAAATTGATTCCACAAAAATGGAAAGAAAATATATTAATATTAAATTATCGCAAAGAAAAAGTGCAATTAAGGAAGATGTAAAATAGAAGTGATCGTCCACATTAACATTAAAGTCAGCTAACATGTCTTACACGAACAAATAAGTAATAAATAGCTAACAATGAGCCAGCAAAGTTTACTAGGGACTTTTCCCTAATGTCATATTTACACTGAAATAGAAATCATCATCCACACTGAAATTTAAAGTCAGCTAACATGTCTTATAGTAACAAATAAGTACAAAAAGTGCAATTAAGGAAGGTGTAAAATAGAAGTCATCGTCCACATTAACATTAAAGTCAGACATGCTTACACGAATAAATAAGTAATAAGTAGCTAATAATGAGCCAGTAACGTTTACTGGGGATTTTTCCCTAATGGCATATTTACACTTAAATAGAAATCATCATCCACACTGAAATTTAAAGTCAGCTAAAATGTCTTACAGTAACAAATAAGTACTACGTAGCCAATGATGAGCTGGTAGAGTTCATTGGAGACCTTTACCTAATGGCATATTCACACTTAAATAGAAGCCATCATCTACTGAAACTGAAAGAACTAACATGTCTTGCACAAATAAGTAAGTATTAAGTAGCCAATGATGAGCTAGTAGAGTTCACTGGAGACCTTTACCTAATAGCATATTCACACTTAAATAGAAGCCATCATCTACTGAAACTGAAACAGCTAACATGTCTTGCACGAACAAGTAAGTATTAAGTAGCCAATGATGAGCTAGTAAAGCTTACTGAGGATCTTTTCCTAATGGCATAATTACACTAAAATAGAAGTCATCATCCACACTGTCTTACAGTAACAAATAAGTACTAAGTAGCCAATAATGAGCTAGTAAAGTTCACTGGGGACCTTTTCCTAATGACATAATTACACTAAAATAGAAGTCATCATCCACACTGAAATTTAAAGTTACCTAGCATGTCTTACACTAACAATAAGTACTAAGTAGCTAATAATGAGCCAGTAAAGTTTACTGGAGACCTTTCCCGAATGACATATTCACACTAAAATAGAAGCCATCATCCATTGAAACTTAAAATAAGCTAGTGTGTCTTGCACGAACAAGTAAGTA
>BDJD01000606.1:94847-110579 GCA_002564525.1 Rosa multiflora
CTAAGTAACCTAGAGTTTGGATTAAACACAAATAGAGATATCCTTAAACACTCCCCCTTGTGTTGTCCAAACACAGTGCTTCTCTCGTTGCCTCGTTAAAAACCTAATTCTCCATCGAAAATATATAAATTTTTTGGACGAATCATATATATATATATATAGAACTTTGTTTTTAACGAATTATATATATATATATACATACACCCATACTTTTTTTGAATATGTATAATGAAAAAAAAATCCAAAATAATGAAAAAGAAAGAAAGGAAAAAAAACCAAACTGTTTTAGGGAATCAGAAATTGAGAGAAATTTGCTGTGTATTCTCATTGATAATAGGGTCCTCTTTATATAGAGGATTACAATGCATAGAGTTAGAATCATACAAGGAAAGAGAATCTCTAGATTCTTCTAATTGAACCCTATTACCACTAGGCTAAATAACCTAGAGTTTGGATTAAACACAAATAGAGATATCCTTAAACACTCCCCCTTGTGTTGTCCAAACACAGTGCTTCTCTCGTTGCCTCGTTAAAAACCTTGCCGAGTAACAAAAACCCAGTGGGACAAAAATAACCTCGGTCGAAGGGGAAAAAGAGCACAACACATCATTCACGATTCGAGACGAACATGTAGACATCTCCCCTTGATGTTTGTGCCTCCCCCTGATGACTACGATCATGGGAGTTCAGATAATTTCCGCAAGCCAATTCTTGCCACATGTTTCTCGAACGTGGATTTGGGCAATGACTTAGTAAACAAATCTGGAGCATTGTCCTCAGATCTAACCTGGTGTACTTTGATCTTGAGGTACTTCTGTTGTTGCTGATTGTAGAAGAATTTGGGCGATATATGCTTGGTGTTGTCGCCTTTGATGTAGCCTTGCTTCATTTGTTCAATGCAAGCAGCATTATCCTCATAAATACTCGTTGGCTCATCTATGGTAGACTTCAAACCACAATTTCTTCGAACATGCGTAACTATGGATCGAAGCCATATACATTCACGAACTGCTTCGTGAAGAGCAATAATCTCTGCATGATTTGAAGAGGTAGCAACTAAGGTTTGCTTTGTAGACCTCTAAGATATCGTGGTCTTTCCCATGGTGAAAACATAACTAGTTTGGGAGCGACCTTTGTGTGGGTCAGAGAGATACCCAGCATCAGCAAAACCTTCCAAAACACTTATATCGTTTTGGGTTGGGGAGAGGGAACGCAGTCCACTATGTGTAGCGTCCCTAGCACTTGATGGGTCCGAATCCATCATCTCTCTGTAGGGATAGAACAAGCCTATATCAATCGTACCACTTAGGTATCGAAAGATATCTTTAACACCAGTCCAATGGAGTCTTGTTGGCGCAGAGTTATATCTAGCTAGCATGTTCACAGCGAATGAGATATCCGGTCTTGTGCATTGTGCTAGGTACAACAATTAACCTATTGCACTTAGATAGGGCACTTCTGCCTCTAGTACTTCTTCGTCGTCATCTTTTAGACGGAATGGATCCTTCTTTGGATCAAGACTACGGACGACCATTGGGGTGCTTAAAGGCTTAATCTTATCAGTGTTGATACGCCTAAGCATCTTTTGGGTATAAGCTGATTGATGAATCAAGATACCATCTCTACGGTGCTCGAGTTCTAAACTGAGGCAAAACCGTGTTTTCCCAAGATCTTTCATCTCAAACTCGGATTTCAAGTGTTCAGCGGTTTCCCTTAACTCTTTAAGGGTGCCAATTATGTTCATATCATCAACATAAACCGCTACTATTGCAAATCTGAAACTTGTTCTTTTTATGAACACACATGGGCATAGTTCATTGTTGACATATCCCTTTCCAATCAAGTAGTCAGTTAGACGGTTATATCACATCCGTCCGGATTGTTTCAATCCATATAGTGAGCGTTTCAATCTAATCACAAACACGCTCCGTGGTCTAGAGCCACTTGATTTGGGTAACTGAATTCCATCTTGAATCTTCATGTATATTTCCGTATCTAGATCCCCATATAGATACGCAGTAACCACATCCATAAGCTGCATGTTCAGTTTTTCGGAAACTATCAAACTGACAAGGTAGCGGAATGTAATGATGTCCATTACAGGAGAATAGGTCTCCTCGTAGTCGATTCGAGGGCGTTGTGAGAAGCCTTGCGCCACAAGGCGAGCTTTGTATCTTACAATCTCGTTTTTCTCATTTTGCTTTCTAACGAATACCCATTTGTGACCAACTGGTTTGGTGTTAGGCGGTATTGGTACAACTTTGCCAAATACCTTTCTTTTCGCTAGAGAATCAAGTTCTGCCAGGATCGCATCTTTCCATTTTGGCCAATCAGCTCTAAATTGACATTCATCAATGGAGCGTGGTTCGATGTCATCGGTCTCAATAATCTCATGCGCCACTGACTACGCAAATACATCATCAATGATGATGAAGTTTCTTTCCCATGTCCCATGTACACTAGTGTAATTTACAGAGATCTCTACGTTCTCATGGATAGGTTCTGACATTGAGGCGTCCCCCAATGATGTCTCTTGGACATAACCGTAATCCGGAACATTCTCATGGGACGGATTATAAGTATCGATGATCAAAGGATTTGTCTGTACCTCATTCGCTTTCTTTCTAGGGCGAGTATCCTTCAATTATTCTTCGCATCAGGCAAAGTGTCTGCTACGTTCTGGAGCTCAATTATTCGACGCATCAACCAATACCATAAAGTATTTAAAAGGTCCGCATGATGGTTGAATTGGTCCACAGATATCCCCTTGGATTCTCTGTAAGAACGGAATGAGTATTTTTGGATCCTTTGCGTAGGACGGTCTCGATCCTAATTTCCCTAAGGAACAGGCTTTGCAAAATGAGCAAAGGGCCTTAGAAGCAACCAATGAGGATTTTGGTTGGGCCTAAGCATCTGTAGCGCTATTAGAAGCAAAGTGTGTGACTACATCTCCCATTATGGCATTAGAGCCATGGAAATTGGTTTGTGTGGCGTCATGGCCACCAGGAGCAGCAACCATGGCGGCATGCTCATGGTTGGCGCCATTTATGGCGTCATCACTAGAGACATGGGCAGCCTTTCGGTGGCCCAAGACAGCAGCAGCGCCAGAAGCTGCAATTTTGGTGGTCTTGCTAAGTCCTGGAATCAATTTTTGATTCTTGCTTCTTCTCACTCTGAAAAAGGGATGCCTGTGGTGAAGTCTTAAGTATACGGAGCATCATATCACGACCAGAATGTCTTAGTCGGTCATGCCAAAGCCAATATGTGTCTGAATCCAAGAGATCTTCTCTTATGACATTATTGGATTCAATTGGTCGAATTGTAGTGACATAAAGTCCACGAGATTGACACATAAGCTTCTCTAAGATGCACTTCCATCCGCAATCATTAGAGGTAATACAAAGGAATTCTATTCCGTTCTCACTATGCATTTCCGCATGGAATCCGTTGGCTCTAATATCTTTAAAGCTTAATAAGGTTCGATTTGCCTTAGGAGTGTAGAGAGCTTCAGTGACTTTCATCAAGGTGCCATTGGGGAAAAGGAATTGGGCCATTCCATGTCCTTGAACTAAACTTGATGGCCCAGCCATCGTAGTCACAGATGAATATGTAGGCAACTTCTCTAAGAATAATTGCCTATGTCGTAGAATGATGTGCGTAGTCGCACTATCCGCAAGACATTGAAGTTCATCCATTCCTAAAAGAAAAGCTCGTAATTAAAAAGGAGTCATAAAGAAAAGAACTCAACTTTTATTAATAAGCCAAACGGAATTATATCATCATTTCTTTAACCAAAGAAAGTCTACTCCAATAAACTAGTTAATGCAAAACAATGGTAGTCGTTTAACTCCTTTCGGTAATTCCAATGTAAATGTGACCAGGTGAGTAGAGAGATGTCGGTAGAGCAAAGCTCGCTTAAGTACCACTTATCTCAAAACCTTTCTAGACATCACTTTTACATTGAGTACTCCTACTTTGAAGAAAGACTAATATCATTGGTATCTACTATAAAAGTAATATGGCAATTGCCTACATCTCTTGGAAAATAAAAAGACTTAATCAAAATCGCCAGTTTCTGGGTCTTGATCCTTATAGTATTCCACCCTTAGATCGAGATCTCCATCTTGATCTTCTTGTTCCATGTAATTTGCCTCCCTTGCTTCAAGATACATCTTGTATGCGTTGGCAACGTTCTGGGATGCAGTACACTTCCTTGCCCAATGTCCACTTGATCCACATCGAAGACAAACATCTTTCTGGTCAGGCTCCCTTAATCGAGATGCTTTTGGTGCATGTGTTGGAAGACTATTATTCTTGGTGGCATCACCACCATAGCCAGAGGCTCCGCCTCTCTCTCTCTCTTTACACTTTGACCTCCACGGTTCCGTGCACGCCTTTCTTGGTGATTTCCTTCCTTTTTAGGGCGAGAATATGGACCAGAGCGTCCAGAATTTTCCCTATTCTTAGGGTTTCGCTCCTTGCGTCCTCCCTTGGGGGCGCGACTATAGTTAGACTCCAGAATAGACTTAGTTCCCACGAGTCTACCATTATAGTTCTTTACAAGTATGTTGTCGGGCTTTTAACCTACGTTCATGGCGCCAATAAGCTCATGAAACCTTGTGATACGTTCTGCTTTCACATCAATCCGATAATTCTTTGAAATCATTAGGGCAGAGACGGGGAAGGTAGAGAGAGTCTTCTCGATCAGCATCGTATCAGTTCTGGTTTGACCACAAAACTCCATCAGAGACTTGATACGAAGAGCTTCCGAGTTATAATCAAGCACAGACTTGAAATCATAGAAGCGGAGGCTATGCCATCGTACATCTAAATCAGGAAGCAGGGAGTCACGAACGTTGCGAAATAGCTGCTCAAGTTCTACCCATAACTTTCTTAGGTCTTCCTCATTGAGATATTCACTTTGGAGCGCGTCATTCATGTGCCTTGTCATGAGAATGATGGCTTTAGCTTGATTTGCTTCAAAAGCAGTAGCTTGCTCAATGGAGCGCACGTTCTGACTAGGCTCTTGGATGGCTTCCAGAAGTCCATCAGCCTTAAGATGTTGGCGCACATCTCGGACCCACTTATGGTATCCTGTGCCAGTTGTCTCTAGTGGAACAAATTTCAGCTTGTTCAGGTAACTCATCCTGAAAAACAACACAAGATTAGGGTTAGTTTCGGAGCGAAAAAGGCTACCACGAAAACTATTAAATTTCTGAGCGTAGTCGCTTCCAAGAAATTAGGAATTTTCTGAGCGTAGTCGCTTCCAAGAAAATCCGATTCCAAGAGGGGTTTTGGATTAGATCGAAACAACGATGTATGTGGTCGATCGTTTTCTTCTCAACAAACTCTAAGTTTCGAGGACTCTACAAGCTCCAAGCTTGGAGTGAGCACGAACCCCCACAGTTCAGCTTTTCTATTAAATTTCTGAGCATAGTCGCTTCCAAGAAATTAGGGATTTTTCTGAGCGTAGTCGCTTCCAAGAAAATTCGATTCCAAGAGGGGTTTTGGATTAGATCGAAACAACGATGTATGTGGTCGATCGTTTTCTTCTCAACAAACGCTAAGTTTGGAGGACTCTACAAACTCCAAACTTGGAGTGAGCACGAACCCCAACAGTTCGGCTTTTGGTCTCCCCTATGAAGAAGAAATGGGGGTACAAGAAGGGATGTTGGAAGTCCCCGAGAAAAGAAGAAGAAATTAAAAAAAAAAACTTCAAAAAGGGATCTTTTTGAAAAAATTACCTTAAAAATTGGCCGGAAAACTTGACCGAAAAATGTCGCCGGAAAAGTGTTGACCGGCGTTGACCGGGGGTGCTGATGTGGCAGATCGGAGCTGAAGTGGCAGATTCGGTGCTGACGTGGCAGTGCGGCTTGGCGGCTTGGCTGATACACGTGGGCTCTGCTGCACGTGGGCTCGACTGTGGGCTGCAGCAGGTGGGCTTGACTGTGGGCTGCAGCAAGTGGGCTTGGGCTGCACAGGATATCCTCCTTTTTTTTTTCTTTCTTTCTGCCGGTTCAGGTCAGGTGGACGTCGGTGGCCTGTTCGGTTGGATTTTGGTAGCTCCAGTGGTGATTTTTCAGGTTCTGGACTCTGGGGACGAGGTGCAGCTACTGACAAAAGGTGGCAGTGAAGGGTGGATAGGAAGATGGTAAACCACACAAGACATCTTTGGATTTTTCGTGGGAGGCCGGTTTGAACACTTCTGGTGCTCGGTTCAGGGTTCAGGGTTTCGGGGTGGTGCAGCCGGTTTTCGGGGTGGTGCAGCCGGTTCAGGGTTCCTGGGATTTAGGGCTTCAAGATAGGCGGCGGTGGTTTATGATATTTGAAGGTTATGAATTTAGGGTTTGTCACACCCCTGATTTTTAAACATAATTAAAAATCGATATATACAACCACATAATTATATATGCGTGGACGTCCAGTCATCAATACAAAATACCTGAAATCTTTTTCCTTTTATACAACATACATATTGATGCCCTGAACCCACTATGTCAATATTGGCCCGCCCACAGGGTCATATATTACATAAGCTTACGAATTAAATTGTCAACAACAAGATAAAATGTAAATACTCCTCAAAGCTCACTACAACGGAAGTCCAAATAACGGTAAAGTCACAAAATTTGCACGAGGTAAACTCACTCAAATCACGTTTAAATCAATAAACAAATCACGAGGTAAACTCACTCAAATCACGTTTAAATCAATAAACAAATCACGAGGTAAACTCACTCAAATCACGTTTAAATCAATAAACAAATCACGAGGTAAACTCACTCAAATCACGTTTAAATCAATAAACAAATCACTGGATAAACCTACACAAATCACGAGGTAAACTCACACGTTTAAATCAATAAACAAGCACAGGATAAACCCACACAAATCACGAGCTAAACTCACACGTTTAAATAATTAAACAAGCACGGCGGACAGACTAGAGCTCTAACTGATCGTATCCATAAACCAGACCAAAGGTGTGAAGTCCCGATTTTCCCACCCACGATCAAATTTCGTGACCCATGATCCTTGACTCGTAAGTCTTTGGACCCGCGGTATAAATACCAAAACATTAAAGGAGTCACAATGGACCCAAAATGTTACACGAATCTAAAATGAAAGATTCCCCGTAATTGATCCCTATCAATTACTCCCGGTATAAGACCGACATTTAAACAAACCACCCGAGAACTAAAATGTTCCTCAAATACACAAATCACAACGCTTTTCAAAACAAATTGACATCAACATTTCCACAATCATTTATTTTCCAAAAGCCACAACCCAGACCAATAAAAAGCATCATTTCATGCATATTGTTTCAAAATCCACAAACCACCAAAACATATATATTTCACGTAAATATATATATACGTAGTCATCCGCTCAGGAATGCCTACTAATACCAACTATAGTTTGCAGTTAACTAAATAACTCTCAAAACAATACGGTGAACCCGTTCGTGAATGAACATCGTGAGATTACTCACCTTGAAACTCCTGCTGCGTTTTCTATATAGAACCGAACCAAAAATATCACGAACAACTCGTCCAATTCACCTTTAGAAGCACCTAATCACCAATGACCTCAAATCAATAACGATTCACAAACGATTTAAGTCTGAAACCCCTGTTTTGAACTAAATCCCCAAAGTGACGCCAATCGAGGCGAAACCACATCCGAGACCACCCAATGTGTCCGGAACACTTCTACGATCGATATGTCCAAACCACAAGTCGATCGGACGCTCAGATCCTCACGGATAGAAGCATCAAACGGTCCGAAACGGTAAAAATCACAATATATTCATGCGATCTCCAAAAATCACGTATTATATATCGAAATGCTCGTATCAACGAGTAGATCGGACTCAAGAACATAAACAATCCCTGAGGTGGCCGGAAACCACCGGGAAACACCACCACAGTGGCGGCGCCGCCGCCGGCCCAAAGTCAGAATTTGACAAAACTCCCAACACCAAAGTTAATCATCTCAACTCCAATTTAAACTTTCATAACTACACCAAAGTCCAATTATAAACCAATCGGTCAAATTTTAACTTAGAAGCCAACGGATCCGATGAACCCTTGTTTTGAATTCGCTCCAATTCGATCTCCACAGATGAAATCGATGCAACCTATCTTAGGGAAAATGATCTACGTCCCTTGGAAAGCAAAATCTCTTTTGGAACCACTGGCAAAGGTGGCCGGAGCTGGGAGAATGGAAGTCGGCGAATTGAGGAGATTCCGACCTCTTCTCAGACTTTTCTCGACATCGTAGCACGAGCTACAGCTCGACCCACCTTCGATTGCTTCCACAGATGTGTACAAGGCAGCAAGGCGAACATAACCCACCTTGGATCGAGTCCTATGCTGGCCGGAGGAGGAAGAATGAAGCCGGCGAAGTGGAAGGTGAGACGCGAGCTCGGGGAGAGAGAAAACATGGCTGGGTTTCCGTTTTTGGAAATCTGGCCTTTTTTGCAATTTCCGAAAAATTTTGTCCTTATATACCAAAATGGAAAGTTTTTCCGAAGCCCATAACTTCTTCATACGAACTCCAATTCTCGCGTTGCACATGTCCACGAACTCGTATCGATGCGCTCTACCACTTTCGTGAAGGAAGTTTTTGAAGAATCCCAACGTATCAAAAGTCAACCTTGAACCCCCCCTAAAGTCATACCTCTCAAATAATTAATTCGTCCGAAAGACTTCCACTCCGCCCACGAGCCACGAAACCGTCCAACAACCATAAATTAGATTCTTGAAATTCCTCGGAAAATAATTACGAATTTCCGGGGCATCACATTTCACCCCCCTTAAAGAAATTTCGTCCCAAAATTTACACATACTACTCCCACAAGTACGTATCAATCATCCCCACATCAAATTTTCATTCCTTAACAACATGTTCTTGTCTCACTATACAACATACCTAGCTCAATAATGGATACAGGTACCCTACCTAGTATCACAACACTAGGAATCTTTACCACACCGTTTGGTGGTCACCCAATCGTTTCATGGATTCCCACCCTCGTACCCTACCCACTATAGCTCTGTGACTAAAATACAACACACAAATCACACAAGAGTCCAGAATCCTGTTATCACAACAGTTTCTGCATCACAGCTCAATACTCGTCCTACCATCTTAGAACACAAAATCACGGTAAGGTCTAGCCTTGATCACGCATACATAACTCCTCACATGGCATTATCGCACAATCGAGCCATAATGAAGAAAGATGCATCACGCACATACTACCCTCGCCCAAAAAGGAAGTCATATGACAAAGTCTAACTAGAGACATCAAGCAAAACTCAGCACCACACAACACAAAACAACACCACGGAACGAAGTACTCTATCACCTCACACAATACTAGCAAGGTAAGCAAAATTAGATAAAGTACCTTCCTCCCTAGCACCTCGCTGAACAGCAGCAAACACCCTCGCATTTCCCTGAGGTAGCTGTCTCTGCTGGTTCCTTTGTCCCCTGCCTTGTGCCTGAGTACAATCTCTGGAGAAATGCCCTATCTGACCACATTTGTAACATGACAAATTCCCCGGCTTCGTGCAAAATCTAATTGCATGGCCTACCTCATTGCAATTGAAGCATCTCGAGGGTACCACCTGCCCGACAGGTACAGCCTCAATAGGTGTAGCTGCTTCCTTAGCTGGCGCCTGCTGATGAGTCCTTCGCTTCTTCCAGGACCCACCTTGATTATCAGTCCCTTCACTGGTCTCAGCAATTGTCTTTCCCTTCCTTCGGGAGTCCTTCTCAGCCAACTCCTGCCCTGGAAGATCAGGTTCTCCTGCTCAATGGTTATAGCCTTAGCGAAAATGAGCTCCACCGTCTTCAATTCCAGAACAGCAACATCGCGCCGGATCGAAGCATTCAGTCCCCACTGAAACTTCGTAGCTAAGCTCTCAGCATCCATCTGCCTCACAAAGCGATACAACCTTGAGAACTCAGCCTCATACTCCCTCACACTCTTAGTCCCTTGGACTAACGAGACGAATTCCCTTTCCAATTGCTCCCTCACAGAAGACGGAAAGTACTTCTTCTTGAACAGTTCCACAAAACTGTTCCAAGTCATGGTGGACACATCCATAACTCTCTGTGTGCCGCTCTACAAAACTCGTGCATCGCCTTAGAGCATAAACGCCGCAATCTTTCTCTTCTCAATGTCGTCGCAGACGACCATCTCGAAGTAAGCCTTCATGTTTTCGATCCATTGATCTGCCAACATGTGATCCGTACCTCCCTGAAATGGAACTCCTCCCAACCTCAAAATCTCCTTTGCCAACTTCGACAAACGAGTGGGATCCACAACATTCGCAACCTCCACAACAGGTGGAACAGGCAGCTCAACATTCGATGCCTCGACCTCATCCTTGAATATCTCCTCAACAGGGGGAGGAATCCTGCCCCTACCTCGGGCACTACCCCTGCCTCTGGGTCTACCTCGACCCCTAGCTCTGCCTCCTTGTGAGTCCATCACCTAAGGAGCAAAACACACTTGATTAATACTTGCAAAATCTCCAAACGCAAGTATAAGTCAAACCACATGACTTCAAAAATCAAACAACTAAGCTCATATGAAAGGATACAGTTTTCCTCGAAAACAATCCTAATCACCTCACTAGAGTTGAATCCAGAGGTTCCCATTCCTCAAAGGACTGCAACTCAAGGAATCTACACAAAAGTTCACAACTTCACTCACAGAGTAAACCAATGCTCTGACGATTCTACATTCTAACCTACAACCAACACTCCTACATACCCAATGATTATATCAATACTGAAGAGCATCAGATGGGGATCCGCTGCAAACGGGCCATCACTAGGATAGTACTGATTATCACCAAATATGTACCTTACGCTCTGATACCAAACTGTCACGCCCCTGATTTTTAAACATAATTAAAAATTGATATATATAACCTCATAATTATATATGCGTGAACGTCCAGTCATCAATACAAAATATCTGAAATCTTTTTCCTTTTATACAACATACATATTGATGCCCTGAACCCACTATGTCGATATTGGCCCGCCCACAGGGTCATATATTACATAAGCTTACGAATTAAATTGTCAACAACAAGATAAAACGTAAATGCTCCTCAGAGCACACTACAACGGAAGTCCAAATAACGGTAAAGTCACAAAATTTGCTTCCTACGCTTTACCTGCAAGTATGCAACCCCCACTTCAGCCACGATTATCCTGACCTGCAGGATTAACCCCTACACCGTTTGAATGGTGCATCGGGTTGCCACACAACAAACCCGGTAAGCTTTTGCAAGCCCGTATGAGTAACTCAAACCACACACAACTCACACCAATCACGAGAATAACTCACACGAATCACGTTTAAATCAATAAACAAAGCACGATATAAACTCACTCAAATCATGTTTAAATCAATAAACAAATCACGGGATAAACCCACACAAATCACGAGATAAACTCACACGTTTAAATCAATAAACAAGCACGGGATAAACCCACACAAATCAAGTTTAAATCAACAAACAAATCATGTTTCAATCAAGAAACAAAGCACGGGATAACGAGATAAACTCACATGTTTGAATCAATAAACAAGCACGGGATAAACCCACACAAATCACGAGATAAACTCACACGTTTAAATCAATAAACAAGCATGGGATAAACCCACACAAATCACGAGATAAACTCACATGTTTAAATCAATAAACAAGCACGGGATAAACCCACACAAAGCACGAGATAAACTCACACTTTTAATCAATAAACAAGCACGGGATAAACCCACACAAATCACGAGATAAACTCACACGTTTAAATCAATAAACAAGCACGGGATAAACTCACTCAAATCAAGTTTAAATCAACAAACAAATCATGTTTCAATCAAGAAACAAAGCACGGGATAATGTTTGAATCAATAAACAAGCACGGGATAAACCCACACAAATCACGAGATAAACTCACACGTTTAAATCAATAAACAAGCATGGGATAAACCCACACAAATCACGAGATAAACTCACACTTTTAAATCAATAAAAAAGCACGGGATAAACCCGCACAAATCACGTTTAAATCAGTAAACAAATCACGGGATAAACCCACATAAATCACGAGATAAACTCACACACTAGTACAAAAAGTTAATCACACAACACTAATCACACAACGGAACACAAATCATCTGTTGTGTGTTGAAGTCAGTTTAATCATACAACGGTGCTGGTTGAATTCTGTTGTGTGAATGCCAACAAAGTGATAACTTTTTTATAGGAACTACATTGCACAACGGAAATTAAGCATGGTCCGTCGTCTGTGCCTTAAAAATTTAGCGGCAGATTTCCCTCCACTTCGGAGTTTTGGTTGGATGTTGAAAAGCTGAAATTTGGGCTACTAGGACAACGGGTTTTATTATTGCCGTTGTGTGATTGAAAAACTAAGCACCAAAGTTGAAGGATGCTTGCGCAAGCTACAATAATCATACAACAGATTTAAGGTTTTCTGTTGTGTGAACATGCAAATGGCGGTAACATTTTAACCAAAAATGTTGAAGGCGCCATGTTTCCCTCCATGATTTCACATTTTAAATTTCTGTTGTGTGAATAGCTTAAGAAAATTTTTAGCTAGGTTTTGATTCCCACATCGTGTCTAAAAGAAAGAAAGAACAAAAAACACTTAGCTCTCGCTCGACCACATCGACACTCAGCTCTCTCTCCCTCTCTCGACACTTAGCTCTCTCTCTCTCGACTGCATATCCCTTACACTTAGCTCTCTCTCTCGATCTGGCTTGTTGCTATCGTGCTTTGCTGCTGCCGGTCCCGACTCTGCCACCGTTCGCGATTTCTCTCTCTCGATCTGCCACCGGTTGCGATTTCTCTCCCCGTTCGGATCCATTTTGGTTCCACCTTCCAGAGTTCCAGGCTCCAGCCACCGAGCCACCTCTCCTTTTAGTCTGCCTGAGCCACCTCCTCTGCCACCGAGTCACCTTCACTGCAAGTCTATATCTCTGCTACTCCTTCAAGGCTTCAATCCCTGAATCTTAGGTAAACATCGATTACCCAGTACCCATGCTTGAAAATCTCCTTCAAGGCTTCAATCCATGATTGTAGGCTAAACTCATCCTTTGGCAGCTTGGATCTCTAGGATTAACCGCCATTTGAGCTCTTTCTGTGATTGCTATTTGGTATTTGTTTACAAGTCCAACACAGAAATTGATATTACGTTTAAGTTTCAGCCTGGATGTGTTTGTTAGACCATTTGCTGCTTGGATCTATACGATTAACCATTTGAGCTTTTCGGTGATTGCTGTTTGATATTTTGTTTCTGACAAAAAAAAAAAGAGGCTTGAGATTCACCTGACTATTTAAGAAAGAGGAATCAGCTAGCTTCAGCATTAGATCAAAACTGAAATTTTTGGCTCTTGCTTAACTTCTTTTTTGGAGTCGGAATTATTGACCATTACGATTTTTACATGTTTAGATCTGTGGAGAATTGTCTGAGTGAATAATTTGAATAGAATTTATGGAGAAGATATTAGTTCTGGGGAGCACTAGTCATTCTAATGACATCTGTTGCTTTGCTATTTAGTTGCATTATTTGGTGCAAATTATCATTAAATGATGCTTAAATTTGTTTTGATTTACAGAGCGTCCACATGTATAGATCTCACAGTGAGTAAAGTCTGTCAGAAGATAGTAGTTTGATAGTTATCAAGGTTGGATGTCTTGTTGGAGCTTTATGATTCCAACATTTGGATACTTATATGGTGTTTGTGACTGTCCAAACTAAGTTATGACTTCTTGTGGAATTTTAGTTTGTCTGTATACTGTTTTCGTTTGACTTTTGGTGCCTGCACGGATATGCACTGCATACGTTCAAGTGATCAACCATAAACAATGATTTTTTCTTTCTTTTTGAATCTACTTAAAATTTTATAACTTGTTGCCTTATCGAATCCGTTTGCAATTCCAAGCATAGGCATTGATTTTTATTTTTACTTTTGGATATACCTAAATTTTATAATTACACTGTCATTTCTGCAGATAGAATAATCAGAGACCATTAGTTGGTGCCCATGGGAACAGTTGTTAACGCTGCCAACAAGGTATTTTGATTTTATCTTTTGGCATCATAAAAGGTTTTTACAATTATCACTGTTTCTTTTGGAAACTTGGTCATATTAAGCTGATACTGCATTCTTTGGCTTGCTTAGTGCTAAATTAATTGAGACCTGAAAGCATTTGTTGTGTCTTCTACTGAGCACAGTATTCTATATGGTGTTGAATATGGTATCCATATCAAACACATAATTTATATTTATTTCAGATTTCAAATCAATCAATAATACAAGCTTAATTTGATACATACCTTGATTTGATGTTTACACGTGAAAACTTAATCCTCTTGCAGGAGGCTAATCGAAGCTTTGCCGATCTGAATCCTACTGTTGTTTTCGTCTTGGGTAAGAACAAATTTAAACCCTGATTAACCCATTTTAATACAGTCATTAGATTTGTTAAATGATTAGTCTCTGTTGTTTGATCCACAACTCTTTGGGTAATGCCAGAAAATTTAAATACTTCGCTCTCAAAAAATTCTATGGTGAAGGTGTCACATGATATAGCTAGTTCCATCTATGTAACAAGATAAACTTAGCAGAATTTTTGGGTGGTTATATTGTGCGACCTTTTAGATGTGCTGCAGTGCTTCATACCACCACACTGAATTATATTTATCATTCTTATACGTTTTTGTTAAGTATTTATCGTTTTTATTCTTTATCCGTTGTTTCTTTTGATCGACCAGGTGGCCCAGGCAGTGGAAAGGGTACCCAATGCGCAAACATTGTTCAGCACTTTGGGTTTACACATCTGAGTGCTGGTGATCTACTACGAGCAGAAATCAAGTCTGGTTCTGAAAATGGGTATGGCTTAGCTTTATATTATGTACCAGGTTTCATTTGAATCAGTTATCCTTATGGGTTGAAACATTTTTCGAAAAAAATGAAATTTTTTTATGGCAATTTTCATCTGATGGTAGTGATGGTATATATTTCAAATGTTCCAAATATCTTCTGAAAGAAATCATATTATAATAGTTGTTGAGCATAATCTTTTTTCTTTTCACACTGTATGAGTTGATTGTAGTCAAGTAAAATACCTCTCCTCTTTTATAAGAGGTACAGGGGTCAACTTCATGGATGTACCTTTGTATAAGGATGATTATACATATTTACTAATTGTTAGTCTACTATTAGTGTTTTAATAGACTTAAAAGGACTTATCATAAGATTAGTCCTTCCGCTTTTTTAACTATTTAATTTCATATGTCTCATGATTCACATCTGTAGCAGTGGGCTACAAGATGGGGCCAATCTTATGCTTTTCATGAGTATTTATAAATACATCTCCAGTTACCTTGAGTTTATAGTCAAGTAATATCTCCTCATCTTATAGATGAGGTGCAGGGTTCCTTGATCGGTAATGGCTGAGGTTTAGGATGGCCACCTTTATAGTGTGCCTTTTCTCAATTTCTGATTCTTATTAGTCTTTTCCAGTTCAGCTAAAGAGTTAGTACAAGCATATAGCTGTTTGCATAATATTGGGATCCCATTTGAATCCTCATATTCATACTTCATACTTTGTTCAATTGTTGACAGAACCATGATTTCGAACATGATAAAAGAAGGAAAAATTGTTCCTT
>BDJD01000606.1:113149-128339 GCA_002564525.1 Rosa multiflora
TACAAGGGAGATAAATCCGTTGTCTGTTATTAGTCTCAGACAACAAATAATCAGTTTTATCCGTTGTCTGTTATTAGATTCAGACAACAAATAATGAGTTATATCCGTCGTGTGTTATGAATCTCAGACAACAAAAAATGAGTTATATCTGTTGTGTGTTATGAATCTCAGACAACGGCAAATTTCATTTTCTGTTGTCTGACTGTGCCGCGGCATCCCCGCGCATGCCATGGCAGGCACATGCCTGCGCAGAATTCACACAACGGAAACTAGTATTCTGTTGAGCAAAGTGATATCACACAACGGTGAAATCACCGTTGTCTGATGTTTTAATCACACAACACTCACTTAGACCACGGTGAGTTTGGTCATCACACAACACAAATTCACCGTCGTCTGATGACCTTTTTGTAGTAGTGACATGTTTAAATCAATAAACAAGCACGGGATAAACCCACACAAATCACGAGATAAACTCACACTTTTAAATCAATAAACAAGCACGGGATAAACCCACACAAATCACGAGATAAACTCACACGTTTAAATCAATAAACAAGCACGGCGGACAGACTAGAGCTCTAACTGATCGTATCCACAAACCCGGCCAAAGGTGTGAAGTCCCGATTTTCCCACCCATGATCAGATTTCGTGACCCACGATCCTTGACTCGTAAGTCTTTGGCGGTATACATACCAAAACATTAAAGGAGTCACAATGGACCCAAAATGTTACACGAATCTAAAATGAAAGATTCCCTGTAACTGATCCCTATCAATTACTCCCGGTACAAGACCCACATTTAAACAAACCACCTGCGAACTAAAATGTTCCTCAAATACACAAATCACAACGCTTTTCAAAACAAATCAAAATCAACATTTCCACAATCATTTGTTTTCCAAAAGCCACAACCCAAAACAACAAAAAACATCATTTCATGCATATTGTTTCAAAATCCACAAACCACCAAAACATATATATTTCACGTAAAAATATATATACGTAGTCATCCACTCAGGAATGCCTACTAATACCAACTATAGTTTGCAGTTAACTAAATAACTCTCAAAACAATATGGTGAACCCGTTCGTGAATGAACATCGTGAGATTACTCACCTTGAAACTCCCGCTGCGTCTTCTATACAGAACCGAACCAAAAATATCACCAACAACTCATCCAATTCACCTTTAGAAGCACCTAATCACCAATGACCTCAAATCAGTAACGATTCACAAACGATTTAAGTCGGAAACCCCTGTTTTGACCTAAATCCCCAAAGTGACGCCAATCGAGGCGAAACCACATCCGAGACCACCCAATGTCTCTGGAACGCTTCTACGATCGATGTATCCATACCAAAAGTCGATCGGACGCTCGGATCCTCACGGATCGAAGCATCAAACGGTCCGAAACCGTAAAAATCACAATATATTAATACGATCTCCAAAAATTACATATTATATATCGAAATGCTCGTATCGATGAGTAGATCGGACTCAAGAACAGAAACAATCCCTGAGGTGGCCGGAAACCACCGGGAAACACCACCACAGTGGCGGCGCCGCCGCCGGCCCAAAGTCAGAATTTGACAAAACTCCCAACACCAAAGTTAATCATCTCAACTCCAATTTAAACTTTCATAACTACACCAAAGTCCAATTATAAACCAATCGGTCGAATTTTACCGTAGAAGCCGACGGATCCGATGAACTCTTGTTTTGAATTCGCTCCAATTCGATCTCCACAGATGAAATCGATGCAACCTATCTTGGGGAAAATGATCTACGTTCCTTGGAGTGCAAAATCTCTTTTGGAACCACGGGCAAAGGTGGCCGGAGCTGGGAGAATGGAAGTCGGCGAATTGAGGAGATTCCGACCTCTTCTCAGACTTTTCTCGACATCGTAGCACGAGCTACAGCTCGACCCACCTTCGATTGCTTCCACAGATGTGTACAAGGCAGCAAGGCGAACACAACCCACCTTGGATCGAGTCTTATGGTGGCCGGAGGAGGAAGAACAAAGCTGGTGAAGTGGAAGGTGCGATGCGGGCTCGGGGAGAGAGAAAACAGGGCTGGGTTTTCGTTTTTGGAAATCTGGCATTTTTTGCAATGATAGGAGCATAAAATGCGACGTTATAATGTTTAACTCCCTATATTTTGCTAAGTTATTTCCTTTGTCTTGATCAATTTAACTTAGTTAGTGTTTTACAGGTGAAAATGGAGTCTCAAGGTCCAAAAATGGCTAAGGAAAGCACAAAGGGCGCATAAATGGAAAGAAATGAAGAAATGAAAGTTCTCCCAGTTTGACTAGGAAAAGGAATCCTAGTTGGAGTAGGAATCAGAAGCTGACTTGGATTCAAACTCTTAAGTCGCGGAAATTAGAAGTTCTAATTGGACAAGGAAACCCAATTCTACTCAGATAAGAATCCTAGTGTGATAAGGAGTCCCTGTTGGATAAGGATTACTCAAGAAGGTTCAGGAAGAGTGTAGAAGAATCGCAGAAAAGAAGTTTGTATTCAACTAGGAAACCTACTTGCATATGAAGTTCTACTCATACTAGGAGACCTGTGGAAGCTAGGAGAAGTCTATGGAACGTACAAGAAGCATCTAAAAGTCTCAAGAAGGTCATATGCCATGCACATGGAAGAGGAAGTCTCAAAGAATTCAAATCACAAAGCAATGTGGAATTTGGACTTCTTGTTGAGTAAGGATTGGAATTGCCGTGAGATTCTTGAAGGTTCTAGGGAGTTCTTTACATTTCTACTTCAGAATAGGCGTGGAAGCCATGTGAGAGGCATGTGATGTGAAGGAAAACTGAATTGGACTCAACTTGTGCCTCAAAATTCAAATCCATTACAGATTCGGAAATCTGCCTGTGCAGATCAGTCAATTTCAACAGAGTGTCAAAAATAGTTTAGAGCTCAGAAAATTATGATCTTTATATTTATGGAAAGCTACGGATGTCTAGTTTTCATAGATTTTTACGGTTCATCAATAGCTATTTTCTAGAGAAAGTTATGGCTGTTTTAGTGTACTGAGGTCAATCCTGCCGGAAATCTGTTTTGTGAGAAAGAAGTCCTAAATTAACACGAACTAAGAGAAACCAAGTAGATACGGATTGGGAGAGCCTTGGGACGTTCTTCCATATATACCTTGTGTATTAGACGTTTCAAGGTTAACACGTTTCTCCACAAATTTGATTCTCACTTGTTTGCTCTCTAGTTTCAGGTTTTCACAATCTTCAAGGAGCAAAGCCGTGCCATCACCCTCCACCACCGTGATCTTCACTTGTTGCTATGCTAAGGAGCTGCTTTGGACCTTGGGACGTGATTAAGGGTTGTTCATATGCTCTACCATACATATAACTCACGGTTTTGTGTAATTGTTAGATGGATTTTCTGCTTAGGATTTTCTATGTGTAAACCAAACCTTTTGAGTATGCAAAACTATTTTCGAATGCAATTTTGATGTTCTATTAAATGATTGATGTGTTTATGTGTCCTTTGTCTTGATTAATTGCCGAATGCATGGATTGATGATCTAATTTTGTGCTTCATTACATGGAACGTTCTTGTGGTTGCAAACATAGGAAGACTTGCATGTAATTTGCTAGTAATTAGGTTTATGCTTGGTAACCCTAATTCGAATAAGTAGTAAAGGCTTGCTTTGAGTCAAAAATCAGATTATGCATGTGATGATAAGTTTTGACACGCTTAAATTTGCATGCCTATTGATTCTTTCTTGAACTTAATGATTTGAAAACGGGATTTTTCAACACAGTTGCTTTGAGTGTGTGATATCGAACTTTTCAAAATAAAATTGATTTGGTGCTTTGGTATTTCGATTTGACTTAAGAAAGAAAGTTAAAAGGGGACAATGGTTGCTTTGATCTTTGTGTTCTTGGTTGATAGCTTTCCATGGTAATTAAAAGAAAGATTAAGGAATGCATGAAAATATTGATTCTTGAATGGTTCTTGATAAGTTGTTCTTCGAAAATTCTTCTTTTCCCACCTTTGTATAGAAACGATTTTAATCTTTATTATTTTCTGGAAATTTTCTGTTTTTTTTTTTAATCTTCAAAAACCCCCCATCTTTATGTTTTCTTGTTTGTGTAAATATATAAAATTAATTTTAGGATTTTTAGATAGCATGTAAACTTAAATAATATGTTAATAATCTGAAAATATATTTTAATTCCGTGAATAGTGTTTTTGTGAATAGTGTTTTAGGATTTGTAATTGTGATGTTAACTTGTTAGAGTTTGTGTTGTGTATGGATTTGTGTAGTTAGAGTTTAATTATGATTTGTTGTATGTATTTGTGTTGTGTATGGATTTCTAATTTAACTATAACATGGATTCTTTGTAAATTTCGAATTGTTGTCTATATATACTTGTTATTTTCGTTTGTTTTGTAAATTCTTTTCTTAAAATTAGTCTCACATGTTAGCACCCTCAATCTCCGGCTTGAACGATCCTTGCTTATTCTATACTAACAACTACATTTTTCAGGGTTTAAATTGGCGATTGCTTTTGCACGTATCATGCAATTTCCGGAAAATTTCGTCCTTATATACCAAAATGGAAAGCTTTTCCGAAACCCATAACTTCTTCATACGAACTCCGATTCTCGTGTTCCACATGTCCACGAACTCGTATCGATGCGCTCTATGACTTTCATGAAGGAAGTTTTCAAAGAATCCCAACGTATCAAAAGTCAACCTTGAACCCCCCCTAAAGTCATACCTCTCAAATAATTAATTAGTCCGAAACACTTCCGCTCTGTCCACGAGCCACGAAACCGTCCAACAACCATAAATTAGATTCCGGAAATTCGTCGGAAAATAATTACGAATTTCCGGGGCATCACAGGGTTTCAGGGTTAGTGCTTGTGCTGATAACGTGTTTTAGGGAATCAGAAATTGAGAGAAATTTGCTGTGTTTTCTCATTGATAATAGGGGCCTCTTTATATAGAGGATTACAATGCATAGAGTTAGAATCATATAAGGAAAGAGAATCTCTAGATTCTTCTAATTGAACTCTATTACCACTACGTCAAGTAATCTAGAGTTTGGACTAAACACAAATAGAGATATCCTTAAACACAAACAATATTTTTTTTAGAACAAAGTCAAAATAATTTAGAGCCGTTTTATATTCAACAACATATATATATATATATATATATATTGACAAATTATAGATAAATATATATCCCCCCCCCCCCCGGTTTGCACTTTCCACTACATTTAATTTAATTTTATTTATATTTTTTATTTTGTTAATTGACTTTATCAACCCTATTGATTATTTCTGATTCAAAGTATTTTAATATAGAAAGGGTAAATTGGTAAAAAAAAAAATCAGTTATGGAGTGCAAGTTATCTTCTCTTAATAATAGTATAGATAAGCTACATTTGTTGGTTATTGTTCTCGATGACATCAATTTAAAAAAAATTGAAATTAAATTTTCTAATAGACTTTGACTTAGAAAAAAAAAAATTTAGCACACTCACCCCTTACATATGTCAGTGTGAATCAAACCCATGACCTTTACAATGTTGGAATTATAACTTACCAATAGGTCACAGCTCAACGACAACTAGACTTTGACTTGATTATATTTTAATTATAAATTTAACATTTCAGTGTTTAGAAAAACTAACCCGTGAAGATCAAGTTTCTTGAGTTCATATGAGAAATGGGTATGAAAAATGGTCTCATAATGACGGATTAGCAAATTGTGTTTTTATGTTAGTAAAATGAAGACATTGTGGTTGATCAATTAAATCATTGTTGAGACAAAGTCAAAAGTGGATAATATTTTGAAGGGCAATGATATGGGGCCTCAATGAGGCCTAAGATTTGTAGCCTCAATCCTAGGTGTCAAGCCATGTCACCTATACACCACACTAATTTGTCAAATCATATCATGTCATTCTTGAATAAAAAAACTATCTTATCATTTCAAAATCTAATGACTCTAAATTATTTTAGCTTTCTTCTAGAAAAGATACATTATTTTTTTTCTTTTTTTTTCTTTTTTTATTATATATATATATATATAATTCGTCTAAAAAAATTTATATTTATATATTTTTGTGAATGGGGGGGGACTCCCCACGATTTTTAACTATCTTCCCAAACACTCTTAAAAAAAAAAAACCAAAAACACAAAAAAGGGAAAAAAAAAAAAAAAAAAAAAAAAAACAATCTTCAAGTGTGTAGGCCAATGCTAGTTAAAAATTTACTATATATTAAAGCTCCTATACTGTTCATTTAACAGTGATTTGGCTCCAAGTGGTTGGACCATTTTGCCCTCGCTTCAAATATTATTATTATTTTTTCTAGCTCTGCTACACTCTTTTGCTATTCATAAGCACTGTTTATATAACATTAAAATGACGGTTTTGCTCTCGAGCTGTGTATCTGGAGAGGAAAAGGCCCGAGTTCTCTATCGTGTTCTAGAAGCCTACATTGAGTGTAGCCAGATACAAACAATTCGTTCTATTTTCGGTTTTGTTCTCGGATACAGACGCGGCCTGAAGAGAAGTTCTCCAGTTATGGTAAACGTTTGGTTTAATCATAAGTCGCTGGGGTAGGAAGAAGAAGAAGAAGAAGAAGAGAGGTCCAAGATTTTCGTGAACTTTCGGAGCAAGGTTTGGGTTTATTTCGGAAAAGGTTGCTGCTAGACTTTTGATCGGGTTTGGGAGGAAGCTTTCAATAGGTATGTGTTTGATTTGGGTTCTTTTTCAGTTGTCGAAAATTGTGGTTTTTTGTGGTCTCAAGTATGATTTTTTATGTCAATCAATAGCATTCAATATGATTCAGTAAGAGTTGGTAGCTTTCCTAATATATTTCATGTTTTTGTTTTTTTGGTTTTTGGTGCAATGCTCAATTTTCTTAGATGTGGATTGCTTTGGCTTATAGTCTCACAAAAGATTGATGCTTTGCCTTAGTGGGTGGTGAGTAATTCAATCAAGTTTGAATCTTGATCACCAAGTCTGATTTTGGGTTGTTTTTGTGTATCGCTTCCCCTTTTGTGGGTACCAATACTTAGCCTTTTTTGTTTCATTCTGATATGTTTTGTCTGATAACCTTGATTACTTAGTTTAATTCATTACTGCATTTTATACTTATGTTGCTAACTAATAAATATTTTGGTTCGGATTAGTTTACAAATGTATTGGATATATATTTCTTCTTACCTCCTCAGTTAACCTGAAGGTGGATTAGCTTTTGGTTGGCTTGGAGGATCAGTGCATCTCCCTTGCATATCCACTACCCTTCAAATTGTATTGCTCTCTGCTTTATCTAGCGGTTGCAACATTCTTGATTTGGAACTGTTCAGTATGGTGACATGCTAATGAGGCTGTGCTGTTGTGTAATTATGATTTGAGTTTCATATCAGAATCTAATATCTGTGGTGTCAATGCTTCGTTGCTTTTATTGTATTCTTATGAAGTGTTTGATTTTGTGGTTGTGATGAATCACAGGGAGGAGTTCTGCAAGACCTTCAAACTGGAGTCTCCTGATGCAGACACACGTTAAGAGATCAAAACTTCCTTTAGATGGAGCTGACTTTGTGATGGAAGATGTCCCATTATTGACAAATCTTCTCCAATATCATGATGCTAAGGTACTTCTATTTTTCTGAGTTTCAAAGTTAATAGCCATCACGAGTACTATTTGTTTCATTGAGGATGTGCTCTTTGTTATCGCTGTAGGTTTTGGAGCATGCTTCTGTATGTCTGACCCGAATTGCTGAATCATTTAGCCAATTTTTTTTTTTCCTTATGTTATTTTTGTTAAAAGAAAAAGTGATTTGTATATTTTTATAGTAGAATTAAGGGTTAGAATGATGCAACTGTAAAAATAAGAAAGAAGAAGAAGAATGAAGCAACTTTGATATCCCTCCTGATATCGAAGTGAAAATATGAATTAGGATTAATGTTTACTTTGTCATTGAATACCAGTTGTTCTCTCTGCTGGTCCATATCCCTCCTAAACTTTTAATCAACTTTTTGTTCTCGGTTTATAAATTTCTTTTTATATCTTTCATTGTTTCTACTAGAAGAGCTATTGGTACAAGGAATAAATTGAAGAAAACTTAAGATGCAACTTTCCTCTTAACGGGTTTCGTCACTCCTATATACATTTCAATAGAATTAGTCACATCAATTCAGTAATCTTGGCTTATTACACAAACTTATCAATATGCACTTCTTTAAATAGCATGGTAAATACAGACCAGCTAAATCAGTGGCTATGGGACATTATAGATGAGTTTGTGTACCAGTTTCAGAGCTTCTGTGAGCATAGGGCTAAGACGAAGAACAAGACTGAGCAGGAGACTACTTTTCTCAGACAGTTTGATCAAGTAAGTGAATAATTTTTTAATTTTAATTTTTATTTTTTTGAATTGCAGATAAACTTAGTAGTGAGATTTAGAAACAAAATTTATTAATGAACTAAACTGGTTTCTAATTTCCATTTTTAGTAGTGGGATGTAATATTTATTTTGCATATCACTTTTACAAGTATATTAAGAATATGCGTTTAGATATACTTATATGGCATTGCTCACTTTGGCAATACTTGCCTTCACCTGATATGCAGATTCACAAAAATATGTAAAAGTAATGCCAAAGAAAGTGCATCAGCAATTTTCCATACAGATAGAGTATGAAAATGCTGGTAGTCAGTTTTGTACTTTCGTTTTCCCTTGGTAGAAAACCATACACTTATATCATTGAGGTACATATATGCATTTGTAGTTATTCTGCATATCAAAAACGACATGCACGCCAAACTGAATAACTATCTCTCTACTCTGTTTAGGCTCCAAAAAAGCTTTAACCAAGTTGTTGTTCAACCATAAAGTTCCAATTAAAAAAAAAATAAAGTTCATAAGTTCAAGATTTACGGCAAGGATTTACTACAGTTAATCAGGTAAAGCACAAGTATTTCATGATTCAAATTTTTGGAGATGACTACATACTCATTGCCTATCATCACTGCCTTACTCTTTAATTTGCAGGAAGCTAAAGCATTATTAAGAAGATACAGATATCGTACAGGAACCATAGAAGTTGCTTTACATGTATTTGAAGGGGAATAGGTATTGATGCAGTGACTCCAAAAATCAAAGTCACCCTTGCTTGAGCAGGCAAACATTGTAGGAGACGTTCTTAAGGTTTTGGTACCCCACCTATTTATATAAATGCTGTCAACTTACTTCTGGAAGCATATTTCTTAAAGGAAAATCATTGCAGAGACATTTTGGAACTCATATTTTGAAAATCATTTCTTTTAATGAAGGAGTTTACTTTCTGCTAATTTCTTTTAGCAATAAGAAACTAATAGGTATTAGCTTTGTATGAATATAACTGGTTTTCAAGACATTTAGTAATATGGCACTGCTAAACCATATGGACTGAAAAATAATGTTTTCTTATACCATGATCTTAAGTTGTGTTACATTGGGACAGAAAAATTTAACATGGAATTTGTGAACTTTCTACATGTTAATTAGACGTCATTGCATGACTTACTTTTCTTCTTTCTTGGTTCTTGCAGAAGCCGCTTAACCTCAAAATGGAAGAGAGAGTGAAGAAGGAACGTAAAAACATAGGAGAAAATGATCTCCTTGGATGGATTTTCAAGCATTCAAATGTTTTGAAGGAGCAAATTCTTGACTGGATATTGAGGTTGCTCTTCTCTGGTCATGAAACTTCATCAGTATCCATAGCTTTAGTCATATATTTCTTGCCTGACTGTCCTAATGCAATTGAACAACAACATACAACGATTTTTCCGCAGCGAAGCGCGGACACGTTTTCTAGTTAGAAGAAGAAAAATGGGAATCACTTGGCTCGATTGTGTGATGCCCCACTCTCATTACTTTGTGCCTTAGCCATTGCACCACCACTGTAGTATTGTCTTCAGTTTTATATTATACAAGCATTTTTGTATTGACCTATAAATTTGTGAATTCTGAATTTTTGAGTTCTGGCATCAACTTCCATTATAGAGGAAGTCATAACAATATTATAAGTTCACAAAAAGCCCTCTTATGATGGTCGCCATGGAAGACGTCTTGTTGAACCTGTACTAGATTGCAGTCTTTTGAGCGTTGAATTGTTCAACTGAGGCATCCGTATATGGTGTGTAATACCTCGAAAATTCGTTATTAATTTTTCAGAATTTCCTAGAATTGATAAAGTGTTCGTTAATACGATTTCTTCGTTCGAGGATAGAGCGAAATTGTTTCAGACGATTAATTATTCGAAATACACGTTATAGGGGGGTTACGAAGTTTGACTTTTTATACGTTAGGATTCTGTAAAACATCCTTCATGGAAATCATAGAGAGCGTCGATACGAGTTTGTGCATATGCAGAATGCGAAAATCGGAGTTTGTATGAAGAAGGTATGGCCATTGGAAAAAGTTTCCATTTTGAGATATATAGGAAAAATCTGAAAAAAAATTTCATAAAATCTGGAAACTCCTTTTCTCTCTTCCAGCCCGACCCTATTTCGGCCGCCTAACTTACGGGGGCGATATCTCTCAGTTTCGACCACCAATCGACATGATTCTTGTCCTTATCTCTTCACCTCACTCCCATCTACAACTCTGTGAAGTTTCACGATGTGGGTCGGCCCGTGGACGGCGCAGCATCGCCAAGAAGTTGTGGCGGCGCTGCAACATTTCGCCATCTTGGAACTCACGATTCCTGCCAACTCCTGCCAAATTAGGAGGGGAGACCAACTGGGCTTTGTTCGTCTTGCCACGCTCTAGAAACTAACGAAGTTTCACATCTCAATTCAACCTGAGGAAGACGAATTTCGAATTTGAGCGATTTCGGCCTCTATCTTTTTGAGGTAAATTTCAGCCTCTAGACTTGAAATTTGACTTTGGTATAGTTATGAAAGTTGTAATTGGAGTTAAGATGAAGAACTTTTGTGCTGGAAGTTTTGTCAAATTTTGACTTTGGGCAAGCAGCGGCGCCACCACTGTGGTGGTGGTTTCCGACCACCCCTGGAACAGTTTATGTTCCTCTTTTTATTTTACACATCAATACCATCATTTCGATATATAGTTTGTATTTTTTTTGGAAATCGTATGATCAAGATATGAATTTTCAAAGTTTTAGGGTTTTCTGTTTGATCGGTTTTCAATCCAAGAAGATTCGGCTGTCCGATGGACTTGTAGTTTTGATATGTTGATTGTATAAGTATTCTGGAGACCTCGGATGAAGTTTCGCCTCGATTGGCTTTACTTTCGAGATTTTAGTGCAAATGGGGGTTCGACACTTAATTGTTTTCGATTCCTGTATTAAGCTATGTCGTACATTCCTTAGGTGATTGACGGAGACTAGTCAATACCTTATCCTTGCTGTAAGAGAAGATGCAGCGGGATTTTGAGGTGAGAAAATCTCACGTGGTTCATTTACTAACCGAGTTATTTAATTGAAGGAATTGATTGATAATTGTAAATCGTTTTCGAAAATAAAGATTTGTTTGAAATAATATGAACTCGATCGACTACGGTTCATAGGGCTACAGTTCACAGGTAAAAAAATGAATTTAAGTATAAAATGAAATTCTTGGTTTTAATATGTATGAACTATAGTTGGTATTAGTGGTCATTCCTGCGTGAATGACTACGTATATATATATATTTACGTGGAATATATATTGGATGGTGTGACATTGGTGAAGTAATGATTGAGAGTTGATTGAATTATTCTTTCGAGCATTCACTCTTTACGGGAATACAATATATCATGTAAGTGTTGATTTTATTGTGTTGAAGAGTATTTTGAGTTGAGTGTAACGGTGTACGATTCATCATGTGAGTGATTGATGAAATTGTATTAAAAGAATATTTTGAGTTGATTGTGACATTTCGAGTCAAGTGGACTTTTTGAATGTTTCGGTCTAAGGACTTTTTGTGACATTGGTGATCGAGGAAATTAAATTGTATACTTGAACCTTGGCCAAGGTGACAGGTTACAATACAGTTAGAGCACTAGTCTGTCTGCCAATGCACTGCTGGGGGATAACTTTGTGTTATTGTGCTCTTGAGTGCAATGTACTGCTTGGGGGGACTAACTGTGAGTTATCATGCTCTTGAGTACAATATACTACTTGGGGGATAATTTGTGTTAGGGTTCATGTTTCGTGCCCATGAGTATATATTTATAAAAGAGAGTTTTGGTTGTCCTTTCTTTTGTTATCCATGTTGGACTTTGATTTCGAATGAATTGTGGCGTTGATTTTGGTTATTGTAATTACTCTTGAGTTGAGTAATTTTAAATGGAATTAAAAAGGTGATTTCTTGGCTTTAGAGTGAGTGGGTGATCTCCTAAACTAATTTGCCATGCAGGGGTACTGTGATATTTTAGAATGTGTGTTTTTCGGTGATCTCCTGAACTAATTTTCTATGCAGGGATTACCTGTTTTTATTTAGAATGATTAGTTTTGTCACGGTTGTGACCTATGTGTTCCTTAAAAAGAAAAGGATTTTATTGTTGGAATAAATCCTTGTGTTGATTGTTGTCCTCGAGTCGGAAAGGCGTGTTTGAGGTTATTTAGGTTTACTCATACGAGCTTGCAAAAGCTTACCGGGTATGTTGTTTCAACCCGGTGCACTATTCCATGGTGTAGGGGTTATTGTGCAGGTTGGAGTAACAGTCATCGAAGCTGAGAGTTGGTTGCTATTGTAGCTTGGATGTTGAAGTGTACGTTAGTTTTATTCTTCCGCTATGTAGTGAGTGTGTTTACTTATTGAATTGTTGATCAGTTTAATTTGTAAACTCTTATTACATTAATATGTGACTCTAAAGAACGAGTCTGTATTTGATGTTGGTGAGCTCGGTTTATTTTATCGCTTAATTTAAATGAAGAATTTTCTATGTGCTTTCTTGTGCTTGTTAGTTGCATTTCGGATTTGAATTTATTTATTCCAAATCCGGGACGTGACATGGTGGCTAATACACAACTTCAAAATTTGAGAAATCATGAAGATGAGATAGTGAGGACTGTAGTCGCTTGGGTGGTTGATTGGGCTATGTTTCCCGCGGATCTCCTCAGAACCCAAACTGTTGTCCCATTGATCCACTCACAAAGTCATCTCGTAGAATATCAGACATGAAGTCCTCCCAGAATAAGTAGATAAGGCCAGATGAATGGCATGTGAGAGGGAGGTGGTCTCAGTTAAAACTGATCGATTTTACTGAGTTCATGGAATTTATGACGTTGCCCTTCCGTTACGACCGTATGTGGTGCTATCTTTGTGCCAGTGTATTCCAGAATTCTCATAGTCTCCTACATTTTGTAAGAATCCTTATATAAGGGATCATGTAGTAATCATCTCAATTAACTCATTGAAGAGTTCATCAATAAGATAGCAATAGCTAGTTTTCCAATTTCTCTCTTCCTTTGCTTTGTTATTCTTGCTCTTCTTTTCTTTAAGTATGGTGAGATTTGTTTATAAACCTATCACCCATTGTAGTTGGTGTTAGCTTGAAAGCTTTAATACTAACATGAATGTTGTAAGGGAATTTGATGGTTCCGATTTCATTGAGAGGTATGTTCTCTGTGTTGGGCAAGAGGCCATAGTCTTCGCTGTGGAATGGAAGCTTGGCCAAGTAGATGTTGCTGTTAAGTTGAGCAGAAAAAGGTATTGTGTCACGCCCCTGATTTTTAACAACAATAAAAATCGATATATATAAGCTCATAATTATACATGCGTGAATGTTCAGTCATCAATACAAATACCTGGAACATCTTTCCCTTAAAACAAGTACTTACTAATGCACTGAACCATCCAAGTTAATATACACTCGCTCTACAGAGTTATATATTACACAAATTTACGAATTAAATTGTCATCACAAAATAAAACGTAAATGCTCCTCAGAGCCTACTACATAGTGGAAGTCATATACTGGCAAAGCCAACAAAATTTGCTTCCTACCCGTTTTGCTGCCAACAAGCTACCTCAGCTTCAGCCACGATTTTCCTGACCTGCAGGATTAACCCCTACACCGTTTGAATGGTGCACAGGGGTTGCCAAACAACAAACCCGGTAAGCTTTTGCAAGCCCGTATGAGTAACTCATGAACATCAATCAACAACTCACATCAATCTACTTAAGGAAACATGCAGCCATGATTCCTTCCAACATTCCATATCCTTTCCACCGAAAGGACAACATGAGTCACCGCTGTTTGCTAACTTAACCATCAAGTAGCAATTCAAGTCTCATCTAGACAATTAAAGAAAAATACCATCGGAAATCTCCTTTAAACTACATACCTATGAATCTCAAGCAACCTCGACCGTTACTCCCATAAGCTATCATGGCAGACAGACTTTAGCTCTATTTAAATCGAAATCACTCTTCCTACCAAGGACGTGATTACCTATTTCCTGCCTTGGTCACCATCTGTGACCTGTCACCATCTGTGACATATTATTTCAGACCCCGTCTGAAATCGAAATCACTCGTCCTACCAAGGACGTGATTACCTATTTCATGCCTTGGTCACCATCTGCGACCTGTCACCATCTGTGACATATGGTCTCAGACTCCGTCTGATCATGAAATCAACATCAAGGTCGCCATTTGCAACCTGTCACCATCTGTGACATATGATCTTTAGACCCCGTCTGGTCTCAGATCAACCATTGGTCACCATCTGTCACCATCTGTGACTCTTGGTTTTCAGACCCCATCTGGTCATGGAACCAACTATTAGTCACCATCTGCGACCTATGCTTTTCAAACCCCATCTGGTCTCAAGTCAAACGTTAAGTAAGTCACGCCTGACCTAAACCGTTACAACTATCTAATTTCGGCTTTCCTTATCCCTGCTCACCATCTGTGACGCATGATCTTCAGACCCCATCTGGTCATGAAATCAAACATCAAGGTCATCGTCTGCAACCTGTCACCATCTGTGATCCATCACCATCTGTGACATAAGATCTTCTTAGACCCTATCTGGTCTTAAGGTCAACATTAAGTAAGTCGCATCCGACCTAAAAACGTTACAAACATCTAGTTTCGGCTTTCCTAATCCCTGGTCACCATCTATGACCCTTGATACAAAGACCTATACATCTAAAATGAGTCGCGCTTGACTCAGAAATGTAGCATCAAGCTCAATACTTTTCA
>BDJD01000607.1:0-10535 GCA_002564525.1 Rosa multiflora
GTGATCTGGGAGGTGGGGATTCAGTGAGGGCGACTTGCTCAATGGAGGAATATTCCTCGCCGGAAAGTGATCGGAGAGTGGAGGGGAGGGGAGGGGAGGGGAGGGGAGAGAGAGGACAGAGAGAGAACGTTTTCTGATTTTATGTATGATTTGTTATTTCACAGTTCTTTGAAGGCTAAAATTGTCATTTGACGTTTAAATGGGGTAAGTGAGAATAAAAATCTGTTGGTGGTGTAAGGGGGAATACCTTAGCCCAATTTTGTGCGTTGGGTCAAGAACCATATTTTGAATGCCAGTCCAACTACAGGAGGGGAAAATATTCAAAACCAACCAACCACCATTATTGTGTGGAAGAAGTCTCCTCCTAGTAGTTCTATGAAAATCAACTTTGATGGTTATGTTTACAGGAATTCAGCTGCTAGGGGTTTTATCATTCAAGATTGCAATAGTAAACGTCTATATGTAGTTGCTAAAAGCTCTGGAAACACAACAATACCAGTAGCAGAAGCCACATCACTCAGAAATAGCCTTACCAGTGTATGAGAGTAATGTTACATGAAGATTGAAGAGGAGGGTGGCTCAAAACTAATTATTGATGCTGTAATTAGGGTCATTAACCCTCTCTGGAGGCTAATCAAGATTATACAAGACATTAGGAATCTTGCTACTTCATTCCTCTCTATAATTACTTTTAAACATATTTTTAGAGAGGAAAACTTTGTTGTGAATGCTATAGCCAACTTAGTTCATAAACTTAATGCACTACTACAGAAAATGCCTTTAAAGACGTTCGAAAAACATCATGAAAAACTTTAGATGACGTCAAAAAAAAAACGTCATCTATCAAGGAGTCATTGTAAGTCACTTACAAGGACGTTCGAAAAACGTCCTCTCACTACTACAAAAATCGAAACACATAACACTCATCACACAACAGAACTAAAATCTTCTGTTGTGTATTAACACAAACTCTATCATACAATCGAACAAATATGTTTCTGTTGTGTGAATGTAAGAAAATTGAAAACTTTTTTTTGAGGAAGATATTGCACAACTGATTTAAGAAGTTTCTGTTGTGTGAATGTAAGAAAATTGAAAACTTTTTTTTGAGGAAGATATTGCACAACTGATTTAAGAAGTTTCTGTTGTGTGAATGTAAGAAAATTGAAAACTTTTTTTTGAGGAAGATATTGCACAACTGATTTAAGAAGTTTCTGTTGTGTGAATGTAAGAAAATTGAAAACTTTTTTTTGAGGAAGATATTGCACAACTGATTTAAGAAGTTTCTGTTGTGTGAATGTAAGAAAATTGAAAACTTTTTTTTGAGGAAGATATTGCACAACTGATTTAAGAAGTTTTTGTTGTGTGAATGTGAGGCCTAGATGGAGGGAAATGAGCACAAAATTCCCTCTCAGAAGGAGCTCAATTTGAACTATCCACACAACAGTTTTTTTGATATCTGTTGTATAACAAAATGTCGTATGAATTTTGAGAAATCCTCTAGACCTAGTGCAAGATGCACAAATTTGTACAACAGATTATTATAATTCTGTTGTCTGAGCATGGAAACAAATTGCACAGCGCGGCAAAAATTCACTCAAATGAAACCTATAGTCACATGCGGTAAATTTTCCCTCTCAGCCTGCTTTGTCATCATATACTCATACAACGGTTTGTTAATTTTCAATTGTTGGAGAAACTTGAAGTCTCCCACTAAACAACTTAAAGTAGTCTTTATTGAAACCAAAAGTCTCGATCAAGGTTCACTCCACCTTTCTTCTGCCACCTCCCCTTCTGCTTCTTCTTCTTCTACTACCCTTCTTCCGTTCCCAATATACCTCTCTCTCTCTCTCCCCCCCCAAACCCAAAATCTCCCCCAAATTTTCAATCTTTGGCCCAAAGCTTCGACCTGTCTTGAATCAACCATGGATCTGGCCCCGGAAGAACTTCAATTTCCCTAAATCCCAGACATTCTTCGACAATCGACCTCCACCCCCAAACAGTCCCCCATGACCTTCAATCCCATACCCTTTCCCTCTCTCCTTCACAATCCTAGCCTACTTTCTCTAAAGGGTAGCGTTCAGTTGGAGGGTTTTTCCCTGGAGGTTTAGTAATGGTGTATTTGATATCATCAATCTGCAATCTAGGGTTTCTCGACACACTCAGCGAAACCTCCTTCCCATCACCACTGAAACCCTCCTCAACGACGCCGGAGACCTCTCGGTGGGCCCACAACTCGTATCTCTCTCTCTGTGGACTATGTAGAGGTCGTTGAAGGATATTTTGGGTGATGGGGACGTTTGTGCTCTACATCACCACTGAAACCCTCCTCAACGACGCCGGAGACCTCTCAGTGGGCCCACAACTCGTATCTCTCTCTCTGTGGACTATGTAGAGGTCGTTGAAGGATATTTTGGGTGATGGGGACGTTTGTGCAGGTTACGGTTTTGGAGATTTATGATGTGTTGTCTAGTAATGGTGGTGGTGGTGGTGGTTGGTTTGGGTTTGGATGGCCTAGAGGGAATGGCTCCAATTCTGCAGGTTACGGTTTTGGATATTTATGATGTGTTGTCTAGTAATGGTGGTGGTGGTGGTGGTTGGTTTGGGTTTGGATGGCCTAGAGGGAATGGCTCCAATTCTAAGGTAATTTTGTGTTCTAGGTCTCTGTAAAAGTTTGATTTTTTTTCTATGGGTTTTTAGTTAAGATGTGGTTTTTGTTAGAGGTGTAAGTTTGGGTTTGGAGGTCTGTTCTAGGTCTCTGGTGACATTGGTTTCGAAAGTTCTAAGCGTTTATGAGCAATCCCATTGGTATTGTCATTGCATTGATTATGTAGATCTATTTCTGTACTAGCTTACAAAAGTTATTTTTTTCTTCTACCAAATCACTGATTTGCCATTTTCTCTCTACTCATTTATGAGCAATCCCATTGGTATTGTCATTGCATTGATTATGTAGTGATGTCGCTTTTGGGAGCGACCAATTTAACCCTGAAATATCGTTAGTAGCATAAGTAAGTAGAGATCGTTCTATTCCGGGGATTGAGGGTACACCTGTCATTGTAGGACAAACAAACAATTAAAATTAAAACAAAGTACTTTATTGTTATTGTCACTATGGCTGTATTATTATTATTAATGCTAATTCTAAAGTTTGTATCTCTTTTGCAGCAAATGATATGGTTATTCTTCAGAGATATGTTGAAAGGAATTTGTCTTATGGCTATTCTTGGTCCACCAATTGTGTATGCAATTATTGTGATTATGCAGGTAAGATTTTGTACTGAAACCTTTTCAGATGCAGTGCTTAGTTATGTCCGCTGACTATATGATTAAAATTGATTCAAGTTCATCATTGTTCATCATAGTCATGCAAGAGGAGTTGATCATGTGAAACGTTCAAAAGCATATGCAATTATTGTGATTATGCAGGTAAGATTTTGTACTGAAACCTTTTCAGATGCAGTGCTTAGTTATGTCCGCTGACTTAATTGATGATTGTTTCTTGATTCCCCATGTTGGATGTTTTCTTTTGGGTAAATATTACAACTTCATATTATCTGCACTCTAGTTCTATGATATCATACAAAACAATTAATAAAATATCTCTCATGGTTGGTGGTTTTTCATGTTCAACTATGTGGTTGCAGAAAGGAGGTGCTTACTTGGCCATTTATCTTTGGGGATTCATGTTTGTGCTCTCTCTTATTATGATGACGATCTACCCTATTCTAATAGCTCCACTCTTTAACAAGTTTATCCCTCTGAGTGTTCAATATAATTGTCACCAAACTAGAATCCATTTATCCTGTCATTGTATTCAGTTTCGTGGTCTTACTTTACATGTTATGTGTAACAATAGCTTCCAGAGGGTTCGCTCAGGGAGAAAATTGAGAAGCTCCCCTCTTCCCTCAATTTTCCATTGAAGAAGTTGTTTGTTGTTGATGGATCTACAAGGTCAAGCCATAGCAATGTGAGGACACAACCCTTGTTTTAACCGTTTACTTGTGGGTTTAGTATTCTAGATGGTCATTTGCATTTTTGTTATTTAGTGAGTAGGGAAACCCTTCTCTTAGTTATTACCATAGTTAACCTTCTGTACATTATTGAAACTGCATTAAGGGGGATTAGTAATCTAGAAAGGTTCTGCACTTCTCATCAGAAGTATAAACTTATCTCATATTGAGAATGCCTCAGAACTTGAAAATAAGAGAAGTGATGAGGTAAACTTATCAGAGGTAATCTTTTATTTTTATTTTTTTTAGGCATCATTTTGTTTCTTAAAACTTGATGAACTTAGTTCTACCTAAAGTCAAGTAGTTTACCACATCTCGTTCAAGCTTGATATATGGAAAAGACATATCGAAAATAGAAAAGATAAAGAAAATAAAAGAAATGTAAAAGAGGATAGGAAAATAAAATCAAGAAATGCAACAGCATTGCAAATTCGAACCTCATGTATTGGTATCAATTGACAAGTCGGCAAAATGAGAGCAGACCTTAATTGCTATAGACATCCCAGTTGGAATCTTTATACTTGATCTGATTCTTCAACTCTTATCTGATCCATTCATTAGTCAGTTGATCCTATATATTTTCAAAAGATAGGTGAATATGTTCTGAAGACAAGTTATTCGATTCTTGAAATATGGTTTTGTTATTCTATTTCGCTACATACTGAGTGGAATTCTGTTTTCCTATTAGCATATATAATTCTAATTACTTGACTGTTGGCCACTTAGCTTAACTTGCTTGTGCTCTATGTAATGCAGACTAGTGTCTCCAAATTCACTGACATACATTGGATCTGGGAAGGTTGTAGAAATCAAGAGTGTAATTCATGCATTGGGTGTTGAGACCGTGATATTTGATGATGAGCTCTCAGTAGGGTAAGAAACATAATGGCATTATAGTTGTTTCATACATATATGTAATTCTGTTGAAATTGATTTCTATGAGTTAAACGAATTTATTTTGCCAATACTGACTCTCCCCTGCCTCCCTTCCCCTGTATCTATTGGTTGTGTTGTGTCTGTGGAATTGTACTTGTATGTATAAGAAGATTTTGAACCAGAATCGAATCGTCTTCTCTTGAGCATTGATTTGAGAGTTGTTTAGATTTCACCGGCTTAACCCCATTCCTTCAGAAAACTTTACTAGCAGAAATATGTTTTCTTGATTATGCATGTTTTTGTTATCTTCAGATTCTTTTTCTCTTGAAGTTTTATACATGCAACTATTCTAGGCAATTACGCAATTTGGAAAAGGCTTTTGGTGGGGATGTTAGAGTCTGTGACCGCATTGCTCTCATTCTTGATATTTTTAACCAGAGGGTGGCAACACATGAAGCAGCTCTAAGGTAATTTATTATTGTTGTTTGATTAGTAGTTTTAATTTTGGATTTCCATTTGAAACTATGTCAACAAGTAACTTTTGGTAGTTGGAAATTCTACCTCCCTTTGGGGGTTTTAAGTTGTTCATTACTAAGACAAGTAACTCTTGGTAGTTTGAAATTCTACCTCCCTTTGGGGGTTTTAAGTTGTTCATTACTATGACCATCATATTCCAGAATTTTCACAGTGATAATTGTGATGTTTCTAGGTTACATTAGCACAGATGGAATACCAGCTACCTCGACTAACAAAAATGTGGACTCATCTTGAGCGTCAATCAGAAGGTCAAGTGAGGGGTAGGGTGAGAAACAAATATTTATTTACTTTCCATTAAAATTAGAATTCTCTCTTGAAATTGGTTGTCCTACAAACATGTTTGTGATGCTAGAGGTGTTCTCAAGGAGTTAGAATCTATTAGAAAGCATAGAAACTGGACCTAACTTTCTTTGTTTGTGTTTCTGCCATGTTCTTTTTATTTATTTATGCAGAAATATGATGTTGACACATCAGCAAAGGCAACTGTCCTTGGCATTCAAGTTGGGTGTGGATTCAAGCCTAAGATTCCATGTAGGAGATGAATCTCGAGCTAATGCTGCATAAGATAATGAACTTTTCCATCAGAATCCTCAAGCATATGCTGCATAAGATGGAAATTGGATTGCTCGTATTGCAGCATTGCTTGTGGGTGAGGATCGAACACAATCTTGTATAGCTTATGAAATTGGAAGGCTTAGTTCAATGAAATGTTTAAATGCTTATAAAATTGTATATAGTGAATCGATTGGAGTTTGTTTTGATGTATCAAATTTACTTTTAGCATTAATATAAAATTATTGTTCATTGGTAATAATCTCTAGCATTTATTTTGTATGATTTCACCTAGCATTGATCTCATACAACACAATACAAAACAATGTATTGTATGACTGTAAACGAGTTCAAAATTAAGGCTTCTCCTACAACAGTAATTGGCTATTAGCCAATTTGATTACAATATTCACACCACAGCTAACCAAATATAATGGTTGTGTGAACTAACAACCAATAACAAAAGAAAACAAAGTTCTGTTGTGTGAGATTCATAACACACAATAGAAATGAAATAATCTCTGTTGTCTGAGTAATCAACAGACAAGGAAGATAATTTCACTTCAGTTGTGTGTTATTAATCTCAGACAACAAAGAATGAGTAATATCTGTTGTGTGTTACATATCTCAGACAACAAAGAAAGAGTAATATCTGTTGTGTGTTATGAACCTCAGACAACAAAGAAGGAGTAATATCTGTTGTGTGTTATGAATCTCAGACAACAGCGAATTCCTTCTTCTGTTGTCTGAATGTGTCGACACATCCCCTTGCATGCCATGGCAGACACATGCCTGCGCAGAATTCACACAACGAAAACAGGTATTCTGTTGAGCAAAGTATTGTCACACAACGGTGAAATCACCGTTGTGTGATTTTTCAATCACACAACACTCGTTTAGACCACAGTGAGGCTGGTCATCACACAACTCCAAATATCTGTCGTCTGATTAAATTATTGTAGTAGTGTCTAATCTAAAAAAAACGTCGTATAATGTCTTTAAGGACATTAGAAAAGCGTCCTCTAATGTCTTTAAGGACATTAGAAAAGTGTCCTCTAATGTATATTAGGACACTTTTTAAGTGTCCTTAAATTTAATAAAAAGGTCATCTAATATATATTAGGACGCTAAAAAAAGTCCTTATATCTATTATATAACACAAACAAAAATTGTCCTTGAAACAAAGAGAAGACATTTACATACAAATCATCTTTACAATCCCAAAACAAATGTCATTGTAACTGACTAATTAACTATTACTCGTTACAATATACATGACCACCAAGCACATTCCAGTAACTAATTAATCGGAGGAGGTGATCAAATTTTTGAAGACGAAGCACATGCCTATCAGATCTTCGAGAAACTCTGATTTGCGCCCAGTCAGCGACGGCAAAATCTCGTAAATCGTGTACAAAGCACAACTCAACCATTCTCCGATTCAGATGCCTTTCGAACATTGAGACTACGAAATATTGGAGTACTGCTTGAGGAGAGCGACTCTGCTTCGATTTTGAGCTCCTGGCCGCCAGGTCGATATCAGAAGCTCGAGGTTCTTCATCTTCTTGTGCGGCCGCCATTCATTTTCGTCGGAGAGATGATCAGAGCTTTGCTGCCGTTTTAGCTGCGGTTAGCGTTGTCGAAGTTCTTCATATATACCAGAACGGCACCATTGGATGGAGGAGGTCGATTCCGTGTCTAGGTTTTGGAATTTGAACTCTGAGAGAGAGAGAGAGAGAGAGAGAGAGAGAGAGAGATTGATCTGCAATTGGCATCGGTGGTGCAGTTAGTTAATAGGTAGAAGGGAAAAATTTGAGTTCTCAAGAGGCCTTACAATGACAAAAAATGTTAGGTGGCCTTGTGGCAAATTAAAGTGTCAATATGACACTTATGAGTAATTTTCTAAAATGGTTTTCTGTAGTAGTGATGATGGCGCTTCTTGGACCAATATGGTTCCAAGAGAGGCTTCTAGTGCCTTATTATTTGATATTGTATACTGTGGTTTCCCTAGAGGGTTTCAATTATAATTTATGGGAGCTTCTATTTATACCTCCAAAGTTGGCATTTGGACCTCCCAACTTAATAGACCTCCAACTTACTTTTATAAATAAGCAATTTGCTATCTAAACCTCCCTAATTTTCCTACAACGCCCATCGTCCAATAAAATCAAGGGAAAAAATCACAAATAGTACCTGAACTATACCTCAATTTTATCGATGATACCTGAACTTTATTTTTTGTCACAACCAGTGACAGGACCCGACCCAGGAATCACCCCAAATACCTGGATACGAGCCTGCGGGGCCCATGTTAAGCGAAATCCTACCGAAAATTCTGCAGAACCTCCCCTAAATATGGGCTACCCAATTGATTCACAAAGCTGGACATGATTAAAACTTTAACTTCTACTCAACCTACAATACCATATTTACAATCCAAGCACATATATTACATTCGAAAGGTTCAAATCCCGACATATCCTCCGTAAGCAACAACAATCCGAACAACAACATCCATCAAATCTAAGAGAAAAGGATTATCAGAGCAACACTAAAACTAAGCCGATATCATACAAGGTAGGTTAAGTAATAACCTACGGACAAAAACGGAAGCGCTGATTTCCAAAGTCCTTAGAGCCTGGACGCGATCTCGGCAAATCTGAAACTTGGGCATTTGAAAACGAAGGGCCCATGGGAAAACATATAAAATCCATTAGCGTGAGTGGACAAAACCGAAACAAAATATTGAAACAATTAATGGAATGCTTGCCCATTTCTCTTTTTAACAAACTACCATGCAGCGAGACTCCATAAAATTCCAACTCAATTCTTTTTCCAAGAAAACTCATTTGATGACTAGGAAGGACTGCTTCCTAGGCATCTCATACCATCTGGGAGGGACTGCCACCCAGATGACGCATCGGAAGGGACTGCACACCGGATAGGAGGCGGTGGTTAGTTAGGACTGCCAACTAACCACAGGTAGTACTCGGGACTGCCGACTAACTACCTCATGTCATCTGGAAGGGACTGCCAACCAGATGATGCATCGGATGGGACTGCCAACCGAGCTGTAGTCTGGACGGGACTGCCTACCAGACTATTACCTAGAAGGGACTGCCAACTAGGTAAGATATGCATGCGCCAAAACTGGCCTCCTTGTCAACTGCTTTCTTTTTAAATCTTTTACTTTCCACAGAGTCACATTTTCTCAAATAATAAATCAACTGAAAACTTATTTCCATGCTGCATGCATTATTTTAACAAAATAAAAGTCCACTCACAAGTAGTCTCGCAGCTAATCCTGCTGCATGCCCGTGTCCTCCTCGCTCGAGGGCTCAGTACGTCTTGTCACAATTGAATAGGATATAATTAACCATAATAAGGAAATACTCTCACAATCAACTCATTCCCCTCGGAATAAGCATCCGTTATTCATAAATTGTTATAAAACTCCCATACTTCAATTTGGGATTAAATTCTCGAATACGGAAATCTCTTTACAACTCAATGCCCTTATTAAATCTTTAACCTTCACAAGGATTGCTCCGATAACTTAGCCAATTAGATTACAATTCCTTAACCATTCAATGACCTCGCTTATTCTAAACCTTCACAAGGACCGTTCGATAACTTAATCAATTTTAATTTCACTTCCTTCATCACAATTTACCACCAATTTATAATATAAATCAATTTCCAAAATTCCACATTCTTTCTTAATTTTTCCCCTTTTCTAATTCACAATTTCCAACTCCAACAATCTCAAATTCTCTCTACTTCCTAACAAAAAATTCAACAATAGCCCTTTACCAAGAGATTTCACCCAAACACTACAAACATGACAATTCAAACAACCATGCTCAACATCAAAATCCAAAGAAAACTCAATATCCAACAATCTCTAGTTTAACACAAAACTCAAAGATTAAATCCAATTCTAATCAACCTATCTATTCCAAAATCAACTTCATAACACACACAACCATCTCTATACCTGCAACAGCCACCAAAAACAAGCAGAAATAGCTGAAATTCAAACAAAAAAAAAAAATCAAGAACTCGGCAGCACTGTTCACTCTAATGTTCAAGTCTCCAAACACCCTCAATTCTTCCTCCACCGGCCAACACAAGCTGCAAAAGTTAGAAATGATCATCAACATCACCCCAGCAACCCAAAACTCCAACGAAATCTGGCGGAAATCACCGGAAAAACCAAATCGGAGCCAAACCTCGATTTTCCCCTTTTTTGAACTCCTTCACCGATTTCTCCTCAAAACAAGGCTACCCAACTAGAAATCTTACCTTAGATGCAAGAGGAGGAAGAGAAGCTCCTCAAATGACCGGTGATGCGGTCGGTGGTGGTGGTGTCGCCGGAAATGGGCTCCGGTTGCAGAAAAGAAAAGAGAAAGGAGGAGAGATAAAAAAAGAAAGAAGAAAGAAGGAGGGGGGGGGTGGAATCGGCTTGTCCCGATTTCTCTCTCTCTCTCTCTCTCCATTAATTCCCACTTCCCTCTTAAAATAATAATAAAAAAACTCCATGAATAGTAACTTCTC
>BDJD01000609.1:0-14752 GCA_002564525.1 Rosa multiflora
TTAGTTATTGATATGAAAAAGGAAAAGACAATTATTATTTGTCTATCTTTATATAGAAAAGGAAAAGAAAATAAAAAAAATTAAAAAAAAGATAATACAGCTGTGAGGTTCAATACTTGGTTTGTTTGAAAAGAGACAAACAGCTTGCCGCTGGAGCAACACGTCTGTTTATGATTGTCATAGAAAGGAAACTCAGGGCCTGCTCTGAAGTTATATAGCACACATTCACGTATGCACTCGTGTCATAACGGATATTTAATGATAATTAAGAGAGTACTAATCATATATGTTCTGTACTTTTTTTTTGTTATAAATTCATTTAATTTACCTTTGCAATTTTCCTAGCTCCTGGACAGCTGATCCTGCATTTATTCAAATATTGTTAAATTTAACAAGTTTTTCTCAATCAGCTAACCTTTACCTTTGATTAGAATATAATTAATGTTCCACGTAATTTTTTACTTCCATACTTGAAATCAAATCCCATATTAATTATTTATAGATTCAATTTTGGGTCCATTAACCTGCATGAATGTCAACCTTTGAGAAAGATTCGTGAAAATATATATAATCATCAATTATCTAAACTTATTTGGAATCTTTATTCAAAAAAAAAAAAAATTGTAATCTTATATATGTTCCTCCACAAGGCAAAGACAGTTGCCAACTATTTTAACTACTCCTGACAGGGTGCATGGCATGGGGATTTCTAGCTAGAGTATTCTAACCTACTTTCGAATTGATGAACTTTTGCCGTTTTTGGTTAATTTCCGGTAGACAGTATTTGAGCTAATTTAGATTCAATGGTTAGTGATTATATATGAAATTTCCCGTTTTTTATAATATGACCATTACATGGTCACCACGTAACCGCAAGAATACCATGAATTTATTTACCTTTTCCATTTTTCCATCTATATGTCCATCAAATTCCCGTATCTTTTCCAATACCTGAAATTGAACAATCAATTAACACTTAATTAGAAAATAATTTGTTCAAGGTAATTTCCATTAATTTCCATATCTGTATTAAATCAAATCCCATAATATAGACCCACTTTTCGGGATGACATGTAAGACCGTTAACTTAACCATTTTTTAGGACAAATTCATGCAAAAATCCTCGATCTTGAGCTAATTATAATCTTCCTGATGCCTTTACTGCAAAAATTCACTGATGACATTCATACAATCCAAACATAAAGAGAAATAAAGCAACCGAATCTGGGATATCAAAATCATATAGTAATTTAATTCCAATAATAACTGATATTCAAGCATGCTCTGCAAAATCATGTCAGCAAATTCCATTTGACTTCTTTTGCTCTTTCACAGACTATATAAACAAACCCATAGTACCACAAATTAATGTCACAAAAGAAGTTCTCTAATTAGCCATGGCAGCCTTAGCAACAACAGCATTTGCACTCTTCCTTCTTTGTGTCTCTAATTTCTCTTCAGTCTCTGCCAAAGGAGGCTTCACCATTGACCTAATTCACCGCGACTCGCCACGCTCTCCCTTCTACAACCCTGCAGAAACTCCATCCCAACGCTTGGAGAATGCCTTTCGCCGTTCCTTCGGCCGAGTCAGCCATTTTAAGCCAACAACTTCCTCTTCTGTAGCTCAGCCTAACCAGGCCGAGTCCACTATAATCAACAACCGTGGTGAGTACCTCATGGAGTTGGCAATTGGAACACCACCTGTTCCGATCAAGGCCATTGCCGACACCGGCAGTGACCTCATCTGGACCCAGTGCAAGCCTTGTGATGATTGCTACACGCAAACCGATCCTCTTTTCGACCCTTCCAAATCTTCTACTTACAAAACCGTTCCTTGCTCTTCAAACCAATGTACTGAGTTAAATGGCAGGTGCTCCGCCGAGGGGAGTGGTTCGGGTTCGGCTTGCCAATACGAAGTGAACTATGGTGATCAGTCATACACAATCGGAGACATTGCCGTGGACACTCTAACCCTAGCTTCCACTACCGGGAGAAACGTTTCTTTCCCGAAAACAATAATCGGCTGTGGTCACAACAATGATGGAACCTTTGACAAGAAAGGGTCTGGCATAGTTGGGCTTGGAGGTGGTGACGAGTCACTTATTACTCAATTGGGTACTTCTATAGATGGAAAGTTTTCATATTGCTTGATCCCTTTTGCCTCGGAAGGTGACCAAACAAGCAAGTTGAACTTTGGTGACAAAGCTGTGGTTTCGGGATCTGGCGTTCTTTCCACTCCCATTGTCAAAGATCAAAACCGAAAAACCTTCTTCTTCTTGACATTGGAGGCTATAAGCGTCGACAACACAAAAATTCCCTTCTCATCCTCAAGTTCAGGCTCTGGTGAGGGCAACATTATAATCGACTCCGGCACCACACTAACCATACTAGAGCAGTCCTTCTACTCGGAACTAGAAGAAGCAGTTGATAAGGTTATCGGCGGGGAGCGCGTGAGCGACCCTCAGATTGGAATACCTCTTTGCTATAAGGTGAGTCTATCCCAGGATTTGAAGGTCCCAAATATTACCGTACATTTCACCGGCGCTGATGTGAAGTTGGAGCAGCAGAACACCTTTGTTAGGGTGAGCGATGAGACTGTGTGCTTTGCCTTTGCTCCGGCGCAGAGTCTTTCGATCTATGGGAACCTGGCCCAAGCGGGTTTCTTGGTGGGATATGACCTCAAGGGCAAGACTGTGTCCTTCAAGCCAAGTGACTGCACCAAGTTCTAATTTGTATTTAAATGTTGCATTTCCTTTCGCTTAGTTAATAAGTAGTGGTGTTCAGTGTCCAGAATAATAAGATTATTGCTTTTCATTTTAGTTGTTATGATCATCCGTTTTAGCATCAGAAGTTCCATTGTACGTACTCGTTCAATTTAATGAAATTCACTTCAACATCTTCTTCTTCTTTTTTCTTCTCTTTGTTCATAAACAATACTTCTCTATGTTTTTGTTTGCTACATTGCTGGGAAATAGAAGAGTCTGGTGGCACCATGTAATTCACATACATCCAATTGAAATGAATTTGCAAACCACAAATGCTTTGGATACTTGAACTGTTTTCTTCATGCTTAAAACCCTAATTTCAAGAACAATAATATTATGTGAATTAAAATTTGAAGTATTACTTAGAACTCTTCTTATATGTCAGTGCAGCGGCATAACCACTTAAATCAACATTTTTCATTAAATGACGTAGCATCGTAATTTTTTTTTGAAAAGAATAATAATTTCTTATTGAAGATACTCTTCACATGCGAAATTCAACAATAATTCAAGTAAGAGTTTTTGTCTAGGCATCACTATTCATGGTGATAAAGTCAACATCACTACTCTTCATATAGCTAGGCATCACTATTCTTCATAAGCCTATTACTCAACAAACAAAGAAATCATTGGATTCTGTGTATGGAACCAACCCTCAATGTATTACCAAGACTTTTCCTGAGTTGTGAAAGGTTAGTGCAAAATGTAACCCACTCCTAACTATAGACTTAAGAATTAATTAAATACATGAGTGAAGCATCAATCCTCAACCGTCGAGTCAGAACTGGACTACTATCATAATAAAGCTCTTCTCTACCTTTTGTTTAAGTTTCAATTATTCCATATTAGGCTGTTTGTATATAGTTAGGAGTGGGTTACATTTTGCACTAACCTTTCACATAATAAAGCTCTTCTCTACCTTTTGTTTAAGTTTCAATTACTCCATAGGCTGCTGACCAGGGGAACATTTTCACTCTCGGGGTTGTCTATTTTTGGTGTTCAACTGTTAGTTGCGAATTTCTCCAAAAAAAAAATTATATATCATTTTCATCATATATCAGTTGAATTATTTATTATTCAACTTGAATAATGCAATACCGTATATGTTGATGATCTTAATTAAAGGATGGGTAGTGAACTATTCTGATGTGAAAGAAGATCAATGATTATTGGCTTGACCTCAATGCACGAATTTGAAATCATTTCTATAAATAGTTGTTCCAATTAATATTCATTTAATATATCTACATGCTGCAGTATAAATGATCGAGATTTCACGAGTTGGAAAGGTAATGGTTATTATTGAGGGCGGAAGGCCATGTCCTTGCTCTTTCTTTTATTTTTTTATTTTTGGTAAAATGAAGGCAGCATGAAAGAAAAAAGGGAAAAAAAATATTTTATTGTTTTCTAATAAAATATTTATTGGGGGGAGGGCAATAGACGTCTATTGAGGGACAATATACATTTTGAATTGATATAATCTTCTCGTTTTTTCTCTTTAATCAAAGTTTTATTTGTCTAATTTTAAGAAGATTAGTTCCTATTTTCGTAATCTAAACATCTATTGGGTGGCAATAGACGTCTATTGGGAGCAATAGACGTCCATTGGGGGCAATAGAGGTTTTCAAAAAAGTGCGGTGAGCGGCGGCTGGTGACCGAAATCCGGCTAGGTAGCCTTTGGGATACCCTCCTTAGGGGTCTTTCCGATTGTAAGGAAGGCTGATTTAAAAAAAAAAAAATTGTGTAGTAGAGAATAATAGAAGCCCAGGAGCTATGTTTGGAGATTTACATGTGGTGAGCAACGCATGCCGCACGTGACAGGGTTTAAAATACAACACGAACACATTATAAATACTCTAGCTAAAAAATATAAAGTGATAGTTGTGTGTTCAGTGAGAGGAACATGAGTTATGCAAGTATATAGCAACAGCGAGAAGAAACCAGATCTGAATGCACCCTCTGAAAACATATCGATGTAGAGGCTGGAATTATAGGAGGCGATTATATAAGAAGCAGCAAACATACATTGATATATATGCATATGAATATTGATGACTTTGATAAGATGCAAGAGTACAAAAACTTGGGTAAAGCTATGGTATGTTAACATTTCTCATACATCAACTATTTTTATCCCTCTAAGGACTCATGTTATCACTTTGAGAACTAATATTACTATTTTCAGGACTCATATGGTAAACTAAGAAAATTTACCACTTTAAGGACTCATGTTGCCACTTTGAGAACTAATATTACTATTTTGAGGACTCATGTGGTAACTAAGAAAATTTATCACTTTAAGGACTCATGTTACTACTTTGAGGACTAATATTACTATTTTGAGGACTCATTTTACCACTTTTAAGGCAGTTGTATGCATGTCATAAGTTAACACATTGTAGAATTTTCCCGAAAACTTAGCTTTGACTAGTTAAATTTACTGCTCGGAGCAAAATCTGTTATCTGGAGTTTCTTTGGAGTGCAATTTTAGCATGGAGAATATAGTTGTTGACTAGTGGGTGTCCAAAGTAGAAGTCTGGGTGTCCACTGGTTGTAGGTCATCGACCTTTTGATCGTAGTGGGGAGAAGTGTTGGTAGATTAATCAGTTCTAATCAACTTAGCTAGCGAATTCCTGCTCTTACCGTAGGTGAGACTCATTCAATGAAGAAGATGCAATTTCTTTTTGCTCCCTCAAACACTTTGGTGAAGACAGAGAATGAACCATCTTTAAATTGTGGGAATTTTGGTGTAGCGCTAGGTGTTGAACTCGGTGCCCTTGGTATCGAGATCACATCCTTCTCCTTTCTTATTATTGTTATTTTTTTTTTAGGACTCGCTGTTGAATTTAAGCTGATTGAATACATGGTGCAAGATGAGGTCAGCGGTGAGCCCTATTGGGATTTTGAGGCAAAGCCATTCGGATTCCGAGAACGTGATGGGTTTTGTCACCGGAGTCGGTGGATGTGGTGTAAACAGCGACTGAACCACCAAAGGTGATGTTGTTATACCGTGATGGGTACCTTTGCGATACCAAGAGAAAAAAAATCCCATCACGAGAGCAAAGTGTCATTGCAAGACCGAGATGTGCTAGGAAGAGCGACACCGAGGAGGTTTCAAGTTCATCGCCGAGAGGAGGTGTTGTACCTTGTGGCCAACTGGCTGTACCTAGAGAAGATATCGGACTGTGCTGCTGGGATGCAAGATTATTATTGGTTTGTGGGATAGTTGCTAGGAAGCGAAGGCCTTTCCAATCTCGCTATCGAAGATCCAGACTTGAAGGACAGTATTGCCAAAAATCAGTTGGCAAACTCGATGGTGTATTGCTGCGAGAGCAAGGAAAGCAACTCTGAATTCAATGTGATTGCGTTGGAGCCGACTTACTAGAGGAAGCTGAGATTTTGTTTCTCTTTCCCGGCTGTTTCATACATGAATCCACGATTGGGGGAGGCTTGCAAATGTGATTAATGAAGGAGAGATAAACTCTCTACTAACGTTATGGAGAATGGGTTTTTCTTGTTGGGGGCCAGTGGTCACGACGGAGGCAGTAGTGAGCCATAGAAGTGATCAGAGTTTCTCTACCAAGGAGAGAGAAAAACTGAGATCTTGTTTCTCGCTCCTCAAACATGAACCAGGACGTTAAGCTAGTAGATTGAAGAACTTTGACGGTGATGGGAGGTGAGTGATGGCAACTTGGAGATTGAGAAGAGAATAGCTTATGCTAATGCTATAACAGAACTGGGACAGAAGAAGAGAAAACTCAGGTGCCTAGATTTGGCTTTCCAGATCAGTTCTGGGCGTTCATGGCGTCGAAGCGTATAATGGATTCCAGCTATCGCCGGGCTACGTAGAGACTGATTCTAACTCATTGGAGGTGACTGAGCACGTTGGTGGTGGAGGCGAGCTGCGTTGTGGTGCTAGAGGCTAGCCATGGAGGAGAGAGAAAATATCAAATCCACTTTCTCTCTCAAAGTTCTCTCTGTAAACTGAAACCCAGGAGCTGAATGATTTGATTTTTGATAATAGGTTGTTTTCTGAGCTTGGTTTTGAAAACCTAGAGCCCTTTGATGTTGAGTTGAGAGAGTGTGAAGGAGGTGAGCTGGTAGAGATCGGTTGTGGAAGAGAGAGAGAATCCCAGATCTACTTTCTCTCTCCTCAAAGCTCTTTGTAAATTAATCCCCGAAGCTGAAAATTTTGATTCTCATGTGCTGGAGATGAAAATCAAGGAGAATATGTGTAGATAAAGATGTGTGGGGAGAGAAGACATTGGATGCCCGAAAGAAAGTTTTTCAGCTAGATTGTGAAATTGCACCGTGGTGAGCTCGTGGCACCACTGGATGGCTCCTTCTAGCACCAAATGTTTCAGTGGTAGAAACGGGGTTGTGAGAGCTTCCACTTCCGATATCCGATACCTGTCAACCATGAACAGAGGTCAGATAGAAGACCGGGCTAGCCGGCCTTCGACCCTCCAATGCCTAAGTCAGATACATGTAATAATGTAGACTAGGTAGGAGTACATGGAGAGTGGTGGCTTACCTTGGGTGAGTAGAGAGACATGTATTTATAGTGTGGGGATGAGCTTGTCACCCATTTTATTTCCAAAGTGGGACTAGCTATGGTCCACCCGATACCACAAGTGTATCGTATCAGCATCATGTTTAGGCGTTATCGGCATCATTTTAAGTAGCGAGCGAGTCTTGTGCTTCTGATGCTTGTGCTTGAGAGGTATCTATACCAAAATGTAGATTTGTATAGTGTTTTGGGTTTGAGGAAACCGAAAATACTATACTTTGAAGCATCACATCTTCTTGGTTGGCATCTAGAAAGCTTGTGGGGGGATTGATTCATCTTGGTTTGGTATTGACACACCAAACCCGTGGGTATTGTGACTTTTTCTCACCATCTTCTCTTTCTTTTTATGATGTATTACTCTGTTAAGGCTTTATGTATATTTCCATGAGTTGTGAGTAGAATACATTTGGGGCTAGGGTTTAGCCCTAGCTGAATTTGTGTACAAACTATGTAGTTAAATTTAATAGGGATCATGCCATGAATTTCTACTTTGCTAGTTTAATTGTTCATCATATATGCATCTTAGATTTATCGCCTAAAGTTGGTAAGTGTTGATAATTTCATGGAAATATGCTAGCCTTGACAAACTTAGTAATCTAAAGCATGTTGCAAATGTAGAAATGGTAATCTTGTGATAATCAAATAAGGTTGCTTGGGTCCTTACAATTGCACTTATCATGTGGATGTGGCTTACGTGTCCGATAATCAAGGGATCTTAGCTTGCATTTAAATAGGTCTACTTGTGTCCGATAATCAAGGAATTGGTAGAAACTAAAAATTTTGTAGGGGAGTTATGTCCGATAATCAAGGTGTAGCTTAAATACATTCGCTAGTATAATTGTTTCTTGGTTACTCGATAATCAAGAGAACCGAGGGGGATTCCATCTTGGCATGAGCATGTTAGATTTGATTACTTAGATTTGGCATAAAGGAGGTTAGGTGTGATGCCTTACAACCTATTTATCTCATTGATCAAAGTCTCTATTATATTTTGTTTTTATTAGCGTAGTTTATTTTTGTGCAACTTAGTTTACTTTATAAATAATTAAAATCAACCGAGCCGATTCACGACTTTACCATTGTAAATATCATTATTGATAGTTTTGGCTTCCAAAGGGCCGAGACTATTAATTTGTAAAAAGATAGACTCGCATGTGTTTTTCTAGGTTTCTTTTCATGGTGATCTAGTTAGGGTAGAGTTACTCAATCCCTTGTGTACGATACTCTCACTTTCCCTTTACTAAAACTTGAACTCCTATACTTGGGAGTAGGGCACATCATACACAAATTTGCACATAGTTTTCATACTCATGATGCACCCGACAATTAGAACCTCCTTGTCAGCAGAGCTCAGGAACTTGGACTTCTATACAACAAGTTTTTTGGTTAGCTTCTCTTTCATATAAGCAAAGATTGTTGTATTGGATTTCCCAACTCTCATAGGCAAACCAAGGTATCTATCATGCTCATTCACCTTGTTAACTTGCAGGATGTATGCAATAGAAGTCGCATATTAGGATGCACGTTCCTGCTAAAGACCACACTGTAGTTTATTTTTTGTCCAGATGCCAATTCATATAGATTGAGTAATGCATGGTATCTTTGGCACTCCAATTCAGTAGCCGCCCCAAAAAATAAGCTAGGGGTAGTTGGACTCATCTTCAACCCTTGAATGACTTGGCTTTCAAGAGAATGTGAAATCAGAGTTGAGAGGCTTCAACACATAAAATAAAGAGGTAAGGTGATAGAAGATTACCTTGCCTTATTCCTCTGGTGGGATTGATGATCTCGGTGGGTTGACCTTTTAGGAGAATAGAATACTGCACTGATGTGACATTCTATATAATAAGCTCTACCCATCTTGTTGCAAACCCAAGTTTAAGAAGCATTGCTCGAACAAATCCCGATTCCAACCTGTCACAGGCCTTGAAAATATCCAATTTCAAGGAGAAAAAAACCTTCTTCTTGCCTCCTCAAATTATGCATAAAGTGAGCAGCCTCAGTAGCCACTAGATTGTTATCTGAGATTAATCATCCTGGGACATGTGCACTTTGTAGGGGAGAAATAATGGATGACAATAATTTTTTTAGTCAATTGGCAACCACTTTAGAAGAAATCTTGTAAATAACATTACATAAGGCTATAGGTCGAAAATGACTAGCTTCCTCTAGCTCCTTTACTTTAGGGATTAAGCAAAGTTGAGTGAGATCAAAGATAGCTTAGCTCTCCCTAGTTTGAATAAATTGAATGACTGCAATGCACAAATCAGTGCCAACAATGGTCCAAAATTTCTGAAAGAAAAAGTGGGACATACCATTAGGGCTTAGACTCTTGGAAGGGTGCATATGAAAGAGGGTAGCCTTAATTTCTTAATCAGAATATGGAAGCATGAGATCGTGGTTCATATTCGCAGTTACTCTCGGTTCCACCACATTGAGGATATTGTGCAAAGCTTCATCTACAATGCCTTATAACGTGTAGATGCCTATAAAATACCTGTAAAATATTGGAAAATGATATCATGAATCCATGCAGGGTCAGAACACCAAATACCCTCCTTATTTTTAACTCCTGTGATCATATTCTTTTGTTTGCGGTTGCAGGCTCTTCTGTGAAAGAAAGAATAATTTCTGTCACATTCTTTCAACCATAGAGCTTTAGATCTTTGTCTCCAATATGTTTCCTGCTGTGCAAGCAAGTTGTTAAGTCTAGCATGTAAAACTTTCTGTTCTCATATTGATCAGAGGAGAAGCGTTGTCTCATTAAGTTAGTGAGCTTCTCCTGAATCACTTTCATTTCCCCTTTTTGAGCAACAAACACATATTTATGCCAATGCATTAGCTCTTGACCAGTTGCCCCAATTTTCATACCAACCTGTAACATGCCATTACCTGTTAGAGGTTGTGACCATCCTTTTTAAATCACATTGATGCAATTCTAGTGTGCATGCCACATTTCTTGAAATCGAAACCATTTTTGGGCGCGCCACACAATTCTTCTTTTAGCGCTAACTTCCACCAATAAAGGTGCATGATCTGATTCAATGGGACATAGGGTTAAAACCCTAGAGCAGGGATATAGATCACACCATTGTGGGGAAGCAAAACTCCTGTCTAATCTCTCTTTAGTAAATTTTTTTGACCAGGTTTATCGACTGCTAATGTAACCCATATCATAAAGATCACAATCAGCCATTGTTTGCCTAAAGAGTATTGGTGCCAAGGCCCTAGGGACTCCACCCGACTTCTCATTATTACCCATAATTTTGTTAAAATCCCCAACCATGATACAAGGGTGAGAGCAAGGCTGAGCAGCTAGGGTTTTGATAAGGTTCCAGGTGCGGTGGCGCTGGCTGCGATGTGCAAAACCATAGATCCTAGTGAATCTCCATATTTCTTTGGTGCCAAGTTGCCCGATCTTTGCATCAATATGATGAGGACCATATGTTTATAATCTAACCGGAGTATCTGCCTTCCAAAGGAGAGCCACACCTTGAGATTCATCCTCGCAAGGGTCACTAATACACTCTACGAAACAAGAGCTATTCTGAGGGATTCAAGTAAACTTGGTTGCGCAGGGTTTAAGAGAGGAAAATCATGCTAGGGTTTCTCACCTATACCATATTCACTAGAGCCCTTTGAATCTCATGTTTGATGATTTCACGACAGTTCCATAGTAGGATGTTGGGTTGCAGCATGTTGCCTAGATTGAGGACTGCACACAGCAACGCTTACGGCGGCTAGGATTTGGCCTCATCGCTTAGATCCATTCGACACCATAGTTATTCAACAATCATTCAAATAAATGAACATTGTATAAGGTGTTATAGAGAATTGGATAATTGTATTGTATTCATCTCACCATGAGGTTTATATAGGGTTACATCATGTATACAAAAGGCAATACATAATAGCTATACTAATCAATCGCACATTACAAGTATGTCAATCGCATACATTACGAGTCTGTCAATCGCATACACGAGTTTGTCAACCGCATACATTAAGCAATACTTATTGCATGAATAGTCATTATCATTTACAACACTCCCCCTTGGATTTTCCATGTCAATAGTGTTGCTTCTGTTATTACTACACCAAAAACTGCATCACACGACAGTGAAAAAACGTCGTCTGATTTGAAGACTCACCATCGTCTATCTCGATGTTGTCTGATGAAAAATCAGACGATGGTGAATTCACCATTGTATGATACAAAATCAGTCGACGTATATTTCTTAACACCGTTGTCCAAGAACTCGACAGATGCCTGACGTACCCATGCGCAGCAGTTCACACAACAGAATTTGCTTTTTTGTCGTTGTGGTTGAGACTTTCATACAACGGTTTTGTAGTATAGATGTTGTGTGATTTAGACTAGGACAACTGAGTTCTAGTCTTTTCTGTTGTATGAGATTAAAACTAGACGGCGTTACTTATTAAAATCCATTGTGTGATATTGATTTGTGTGCTAAAATGCAACTTACGCGCAATAAGGGCACGGTCATCAAAGAAGTGGGAAATATTTAGACCCGAAATCATCGTACCACGGGGATTGAAAAGCTAACTTCAATCCTTGGTTATGCCGATTACTAAGTCACTAACAATTAACAAAGAACCTAGAAAAATAGCACCAAACTATTTACATGCCCGGCTCGGAACAACCAAGCCTAAAATTGGTCAAGAGAACCACAAATAAATGCGGAAACCCACAACCAAGTGGTATAGACAATGAAAGTGGTTTATGAAATTTGATTTTGATTGCGAAAATAGAATTGACAATTGAAAATTAATATTGCAACTAAAGATAAAGATAATAGAAACTTATCAAGAAATGAAAATTAGGTCACTAGGGTATCCTCCTAGCCAAATTTAATGCACAAATATATTCCGACAATGTTCATTCAATTCATAATGGCATTAAGAACCGTACCCAAGGCTTTTTAAGGCTCATGGATCATTAGATTTCTTAAAGGGTATTCCTACTCCGGATCAAGGGTCGTAGAAACTCAATCGGGACAATCTAGAGCCTTGTTAAGGCCTCTAGTTGCACCAAAAGGTGAAGAGTACTAGAATCAAGGTTCCCAAGCTAGCCAATACGGCAATCGAAATTGGTATTGTAGCTAACCATGTTCTAAACAAGTATCCTAGCCATAAATTAGAGAAGCTAGGGCTCAAACCCTAGCTTCCTAAATAGACTACTCACAACCCATCCACAAATCAACAACAATATTCATCAATTAATTAAAGAGGTAAAGGTGAAGAAGAGTGAAAAGTAACAAGAACAAGTCACAAATTGCTTTGGAGCAATTATGACAAATCTTGATTTATGGCTTTTCACTTTTACCCAATCTCAAATCTTGATGTTCCTTGAAATTTCTTTGAGAAATTGATGAGGATTTGATGGAATTTTGGTGAGGTGAATCTTAATGAGGAGGGAAATGGATCTTGGTGAGGTGAAGAAATGGTGTGGAGAAGAAAGAAAATGAGAAGAAATGGAGGTGTGGTTTTCGGTGTTAGAGAGGAAGAGAGAGAGAGAAGGGTGATGGTGGGGAGTGCGGCAGGAAGAGGTGAAGAAGAATAGGGTTCGAAATGGGTGAGGTCGGCCACTGTTTTTGTCTATCAGAGAGAGGAGAGAGAGATATTAATTGGTGTGGCCTCCTTTTTGTGGCCGAGAGAGAAGGAGAAGGGATCATGGTCATGTGCTGCACGTGACCAGAAAGAAAAAGAAAGAGGAAAAGATGGCTGAGACGTCATCAGCATGCCATCCCACAATTGAGCTTAATTGTTAAGGGTGATGTCATGATGACATCATCCGTTAGTATTTTTTTTTTCCTTTTCTTCTTTCTTCCTTTTTTTCTTCTTCTTCTTTTCGTCTTCTCCTCTTCTCTTCTCAATATAGTTCTGCACATAATCGCGGAGGCAATTAGATTCCTCTCTCTTGATGGCGTTGACCACGGTTGACCCGCATTGACAATTTCGTCCTTTTATCAGAAACTCCATTTTGCTCAATTTTCGAGTCATTTTCTTTCGATTTCCACAACTCCGCTTATTTTCTACAAGTAAATAAAAATATATTAATTACATTATAATTGACTTGAGGACTAACTAATTTATCGTGTTTTAGATACAATTACATGCATAAAAGTGCGTGTAATCAGATATCTAGAACTGTGTTGTGTGAATATCCAAATTTTGAATGGATATAAATTAACAGTGAACAATTGGAATACAAATTGAATGCAAACCATCAAATGATCAATATTTGTACCAAAAGCATTGTGGTACATCAATTCATCAACTATTGAATTTAACGAACATTGTTAAAGCATTCATACATCTCATAGACTAAGAAGCTTTTAAGTTTTCTAGCTAAGTTTTACATGATGAAAGAAAATATAGCTTGCTGCATTGCCGAGTGCTCCATGCTTGATCTTCCAATGTCTCTTTATGCAACAGTCCACCATATAGTTCCTGACACAATTTACAAATGCAATGAAAACAAAAGGGATTATGCCTTACTACATAACAAGCTCTATAGTAATGTTCATTCTTGCATAGCACACTTAAAAGAAGACATATATACTCCTCAAATTTTTGTATTGCTTGTTTAAAAAAATGGGAAAATGATCATTTACCCAATTTTAGGCTAAAAATTGCCCACTTGCTCCACCAACTGTTTTTTAACCCCATTTATCCAAAACACTCTAAGGGATTATTTCCCCTTTACCCAATTAATTCTTTTTTCTTTTTTTTTGAGACTTTTTTGCCCTCTCCTTCTTTCTCACTTAGAGAGAGAAGCCATCTTCCACCTTGCTGTGCTCCGGTGACCAGTGGCCGGCGCGGTCTCCGGCGACCAGACTCCGGCGAACGGTGACCGGATTCAGGGAACCGATAACCGAAATCCGGCGACAGATGACTGGAATCCGGAATCCGGCTATTATTGCCCCCCAGTAATCATATTACTGCCCCCCAGTCTACTGCCCCCAGTAGACCATCAAACAAACCCCACAGTTACATTGCAATTCCTTCCTCATTCACGGGGTTCACCGAGTGTGAGGCCGGTGCAGGATTGGTCGGATCGTCATCGTCTTCGTCAAGATGGGAAGAGTTGGCGAAACAAGGTTGATAGGACCGGACCACCGACCTCAACCTCAACCACCGTACGTCTTCGTCGCCGTGGGTTCCCCAGTTAAGACCCTGCCAAGATCCGGATTGAGAAACAAAGACTAGATGGCCCAGAATCCGAAGGTGGAGCGCCGGAGCAGCCATGGCAAAGAGAGAGAGAGAGTCTGGGGGAGAGAGAGTATGGTTCGGGTGACGGCGGCGCTCGGAGGAGGTCGAATCCGGATGCAGTGCTCCTATCTTCTCTGATGGCGGTGGAGACTTGATGGAGGTGGTGGCCCGAAGCTGCCGG